>JBAMCF010000947.1:0-28784 GCA_037075285.1 Drosophila lutescens | reverse complement strand
TCATATGCGCTGGATTTCGATTTACGTATTGCTCGTACACTACCAAAACACTGTATGTAGATTTAGTACGTCCGATTCTGGAATACTGTTTCTGCACAACGCAATTTATGGACAATTTATTTACATTTTTAAAATCACAAAGTAACAATTAAAATTAAAATTCAAATAAAATAACAAAACTAAATAAAACAAGAGAGAACGCTATAGTCGGGTGCCCCGACAATCAGATACCCGTTACTCAGGTAAAGGGAGTGCGAGGGAGATGGAGATAGAAACTTTGAACACGCATAACTTTTTAACGAATGGTCCGATTTGAAAAATTTCTTCTACATTTCGATAGGTATTGATAAACACAATAAAACTGCATTTTTACTTTTCCGAAATATTGAAATTTTTAAAATCGTATATAAGCGATTGTGGGCGTTAGAGGGGGCGTAGCACCTTTTTGAAACAAACTTGCGCTGCGTAGGAACTCCTAGAATCTGCATGCAAAATGCCAATCTTCTAGCTTTTATAGTTTCCGAGATCTCAGCGTTCATACAGACAGACAGACGGACAGACAGACGGACAGACAGACGGACAGACAGACGGACAGACGGACAGACGGACATGGCTAGATCGACTCGGCTAGTGATCCTGATCAAGAACATATATACTTTATGGGGTCGGAAACGCTTCCTTCTAGCTGTTACATACTTTTGCACGAATACAATATACCCTTTTACTCTACGAGTAACGGGTATAATTAAAATTGAATTATCAACAATTATATAATACAACAGCTCTAAATGTTAATTGTATTAAATGTTAGATATAAGCATATTACTCTACTGTTAAATTCCATAAGGCGGACAAGTTAATTTAAGTAGGGAGCTAAATATCTTCTTTATACTTTATATTGTTTTTGTGATTAATTTTGTGCATTAATTTATAAGGAAATCAATGTAGCACCAGGAAATAAGAAAGAAATAAATTAAACAAGAAGTAAAAAAATAATTCGATTTGCTTAAAGTACGCTTAGCATCAACTAAACAGTGATCAGACAGGAGGAAAGTTAGTTTCTTTTAGTGCTAAAACATGTTCTCAAAAGTTAATTATATGCATACTATGAAACGACTTTAATAAATTGTTTTTGCTTTTCAATGAAATCAAAAGCATGCTGGGTAGACTTTGTCTTTTAATTCGACTGCGACTTCCGATTTTATCAACAGCAGCAGCAGAAGCAATAGCAACTTCCAGAAATTTTTGCTAGCTGCTGAAACAGACAGTTCAGACAGTTTTTTAAACACTGATTAATAATGTAAATTATTGGGCTTCCTACGCAGCGCAAGTTTGTCTCATCGAGGTGCTAAGACCCCCTAACGCCCACAATCGCCATAAACTGTTTTAAAATGTGTCTGGCGGCCACATCTTTTAAGATTTTAATAATGTATAAATGTCTCGGAGTGGAAATATCGGTATATTTATCGTGCTCAACCATTTTTCAAAATAAGTCTTTCTTAAACCCGTAAGGAAGATAGATACAAGTGCAGTTGTTCGTGAACGCTTGCAGCTTTTAATCATCTCTATCACGAAAACATGTATACATACACAATGTCTCTTTAGTTTCTGGCAACGCCGCTAAGAAGGCTCAAGGCCAACATCACACGTTGTCTCTCATAGGCTGTGCAAACGGGATCTGCAACACAGACAGAGATCACCACGCGCATACAACTTCTCCACAAAGTTTGGAAGGAGTTCAACCAGTTCGGCGTTGGAATTGCTGTCCACGAGGGAGATGAAGGTTACGTCGATCCGGCGATTTACGAAGAAAAGTGCCTAAGGGCGATCTCAATTGTGAAGGACAGAAGTGATGCTCTACAACCGAGTACATCTACACGCATCACGAATGGCAGCTACGGTCTGCATTCCAACGACGACGCAATTGTAAATTTGCTACAACAAAACTAACAACTATTTGAGAGACTGGCTGCACATCAAGATAATTAGAGCACGCCGGTTCAGGTTGGTGGTGACACCACTCGGGGCGAATTCTAATCAGAGTGAATAGCCGAAAACTCAAATCAAGCGGTTCTCTGGAAACTACACAGAGTGGCCCTGCTTTCAAGACATATATTGTAAAGAAGCTTCTACGGCCGGGGTGATACTCAGCGGCCCAGAGTTCCCCACAAAATTTATAATATTCTGAGACGGCCAAGACATAAGACGCCAATGATTTGTCTGGGGTTTTATTAGAGGGGAACAAACATGGTGGGGTTGTTAGGGATTAGCCAGCGGGGCTATCGGCGGCTACTGCTGTGGCCCGGAATGCTCCAGCGGCCAATGCCTCCAGTCCGTGCCCGGAATTATCCAGCGGCCCGTCCTCCAGTTCGTGCCCGGAATAATCCAGCGGCGCGTACACGAGTCGGCGCCCGGAAATTGTCCAGCGGCCCGTCCTCCCGTCCGTGCCCGGAATAATCCAGCGGCGCGTGCGCAAGTCGGAGCCCGGAAATTGTCCAGCGGCCCGTGCTCAAGCCTGTACCCGGAAATGGTCCAGCGGTCAGCGCTCGAGTCCGTGCCCGGATCCTGCGGCCACAGGAAGAATGATCAGGCACCCCGGCGGAGAGCCCTAGTTGAAGGTCCCCGAGGTACGCGAGGAAAAGAAGAGGGGTGAACTATTCGTCCTTTTATTTGCTCCAAGGTTCTAGTTGTTCCATTGTTGGCCGGCGGCCATGCTCACCCGTAGCGGAGCGCCTCGATGTGTGTCCTCTGGTTACTTGTCACTTATCGCGTCCGATCACTTCGCTGGTTTACTTTCGACTCCCTTCTTTTTCTGATCGTGATTCCTGGGACCTAATTCTGCCTAAAACTCCGGTGACAGCGCTGCTTTGCGCGAGAGCGCTGTTTTTAACTTCGGCGACAGCGCTGCTGGAAACTTTGGCGGCAGCGCTGCTTGAAACTTTGGCGGCAGAGCTGCTCGCGTCGTTGGTGGTCTCTTTCGCTCCTTGCTTTGTGTGAGCGACGCGGCTGCTGTCTTTGATCGGTGCTCTCTTAATTCTCTTTGTACTTCTAGTTCTCTTAACATATAACTGACTTTGTGGCTTCGTGCCCTCTTAAATTAGATAACATGTGGCTTCGTGCCCTCTTAAATTAAATAACATGTGGCTTCGTGCCCTCTTAAACTAAATCTTATGCTAATGTCAAATTTGTGACTTCGTCACAATATGAAACCACAATTCATAACAAGCAGCCTTTTCTCACAGAAGTTCCATCACTTGAAATCACTTCTTGTTGATGAGGCTGCCAGCTTGGTACAGCACTTGGCCATTACGGATACGGCTTACAACACTGCTTGGGAACGTCTTAAGGAGTGGCACAATCGTCCACGGCACATTGTAAACTCATTTTTGGAGAAGTTTATGAGCCTACCAACAACTACAAAGGTAGATGCATCCATTCTACGGAAGGTGGCAGACGGAGCAAAAAAAATTAATCGCGGATCGGATGCGGTCAACCAGAAGCTCCGCGATTGCTGTATCATCTATCTGGCCCTAGATATACTTCACGCTGACACGCGACGCAGCATGGACACGGATTCCCCAACTCTCGGGGAATTCTTTAAATTTCTGGGTTCTTAAGGAGTGGTACAATCGTCCACAGCACATTGTAAACTCATTTTTGGAGAAGTTTATGAGCCTACCAACAACTACAAAGGTAGATGCATCAAATCTACGGAAGGTGTCAGACGGAGCAAAAAAATTAATCGCGGATTGGATGCGGTCAACCAGAAGCTCCGCGATTGCTGTATCATCTATCTGGCCCTGGATAAACTTGACGCTGACACGCGACGCAGCATGGACACGGATTCCCCAACTCTCGGGGAATTCTTTAAATTTCTGGGTTCTCGTTGCGAGGAACTGGAGCTGAGTAAAAGGGAGCTTGCTACTGGTGGCAAGACAACAACACATGCAGAAAAACCATAAGGGTCACACAATCTATGGTTGCGGTCGAAGGCAGTGGACTCGGTACAGCTGTCAGCAGTTCTTGGATATGTCCGGGATGCAAAGGCGATCCTTGGTGAAGGAGAAATCACTGTTCTACAACTGCTTGCGACCTGGTCATGGGGTCAGCAAGTGCAAGTCGACATACAAATGTAGGCAATGCAAGGGAAATCATCACTCCCTTCTACATGTCCAAGCGAATCCACAGGCTATTGGGAATCTTACCCAGATAGCAAAGGAGGACGAGCGAAACACAAGCGCGTCTAACAACACTTCGGTGATTCTCAGTCATTTCGCATAAGGAGAGGGCACTCAATCGGTTGTATGTACACAGAGCACTGCAAACTCTGCACAGGAATCCGAAGTTAAGCGAAGCATATTACCAACTACCATGGTTTATGTTCAAAACGCAAAAGGTGGCCGTCTCTTTCCTCGGGCTCGGAGTTTTCCTATGTATCCGAGCGTTGCATCAAAGCTCTCGGATTGACACGATCGGCATGGCGCATCTTCATTACGGGAATCTCTTTGGTAAAAGCAGACACGACAAGGGGATGCGGCACCTTGCACATCAAGTCTTGTATCTCCGAGGATGATTCAAATCGGTTGAGCAGCTGCGTTCACAGTACGTGCACTTTATGAGGGAGTACACAAATCTAGGGCACATTCGAGAGGTGCCACCTGAGGAAAAACCCAGTGCTGGGTCGGAAGCTACGAGTAGTTTTCGATGGATCATTTCGCGACGCCAAAGGTAAGGCTTTAAGTGACACCCTGTTTACAGGGCCCAGTATCCAGCGCGATCTATTCGCTGTGTGCCTTCGTTTTCGAATGTACAAATTTGCATTCTCAGCGGACATCGAAAAAATGTTCCGACAGATATGGGTCAACGAAAAGGACATAAACTTCCAGAAAATCGTTTAGAGAAAAGATCCATACTATCCCATCAAGCATTTCCAATTGTGAACGGTAACCTACGGAACTTCGTGCGCGACATTCCTGGCGGTGCGAGTGCTGGAACAACTTGCTATCGATCATCAAGAGGAATACCCAAATGCTTCGAAAATCCTGCTGGAGGATTTTTATGTCTATGATGCTCTTACTGGGTCAAACAGTGAGGATGAGCTACTTCGAAACCGAAACGAGCTGGTTCAGCTGATGTCTCACGCCAACCTTGAGCTCAGGAAATGGGTATCGAATACACCATGTATAGAAACGGATGATAGCGACACACAATCTGCACAAAGGTTCACGGACTGTACTGGCATCCTGGTGAAGACTTTCTAGCGTACAATGTCGGACTAGCTGCAAGTCCTGATTGCACAAAAAGACAAGTCTGTTGTGACGATGGCTCCATCCCAGTGTACATTGTGGCTGCGAAAACAAGAGTGGCTCCTCTAAAACAACAATCCTTGCCACGTCTGGAACTTTGCGCACATCACATCACATCTGGATTACGCCACAAGAACATAGCTGTTTTTGGCTGGTCCGTTTCATCAATAGTGCTCTCCTGGTTATCGTATGCGCCAGCCCAACTCAAGACATTTGTTGGAAACAGAACCTCGGAAATCCTTGACACTATTCCAAGGAGTGCTTGGCGTCACGTCGATTCCAAAACAAACCCAGCTGACTGTGCGTCCAGGGGACTGATGGCTGCTGATCTCATCGACTTCCATTTGTGGTGGAATGGGCCTCAATGGCTACGGGACAAGGATCAGTACCTGGTAAAGTTAAACGACTCACGGTTCGGTTTATCTCTTACAGACAAACGCATTCAAGGAGAAGTCAAATCAAACTGTTTGGCTACAGTGGCTGAAGTAACCCCGACTCATCCACTTGATGATCTAATCAAACGAGTGTCTTCTTAGATCGAGCTCGTTTACATTGTCGGCTACGTGTTGCGGTTTATTCAACGTACTCGAAATCCATCTCGCGAAAAGGTATCCAGAGCGCTCTCATTTGACGAGATCAAGGCGGCAAGGATTCTTTGCATAAAGCACGCACAAGGTTGTTTCCAAGACGATTACCAATTGCTCCTCGTTAAAAAACCCCTAAAGAACCGATCATAGCTGATCGAACTGACACCCATAATCGACGAAAACGATTTGCTGAGAGTAGGCGGTCGACTGCAAATGCAAAACAGCCAGTTTTGCTACCAAAAACACAGCGTACCCAGCGTACGCATTACTCAAGCGCTATCATTTATATATACTGGTTGCGACTATGCAGGTCCAATCCTTCTGAAGGATGCAAGGGTTCGGAAGCCACGTATCGGCAAGGGCTACATATGCCTATTTGTTTGCATGGTCACCTCGGCCAACCACGTGGAACTTGCCACAGACCTGACGACGGAAACTTTCTTGTCTGCCTTGCGGCGCTTTATATCCTTACGTGGCAAGTGCACTAAAATCTATAGTGACAATGGCACAATCTTTATTGGAGCTAAGCGATCCCTCGACGAGATGCAAGAAATGCTTTCTTCACAAACACACAAGGTCACCGTATCTAGCATCCTAGCGGATGGTGGTATCCAATGGGTACTTATTCCCCGGAGATCCCCTCACTGGGGAGGGAAATGGGAGTCGGCAGTTCGTTGTGTCTGGCTCATCTGCCCAGAATCACCGGGAAGTTGTTTATGGCATATGGGACTCTTGAAACAGTGGTGTCCGACAACGGCTCGCACTTTTCAGGAAAGGGAAATGTTTTCTTAAATTAGTTTTTGTTTTGGAAAAAAATAATGAAAAGTTTATAAGTGCACATAGTCCGATCAAAGAGAATATAAACACTAAGGGCCGGTTTCTCGAGTGCCGGCTAACATTTCTCGAATAGGTAAAGTCCCTGCTAAGGCATTTTGGCTTTCTCGACCATCAATGTGAGAGCTAACTTTGACAGGGACTCGAACTCCCGGCTAAGCGTTTTCGGCTCGATAAAACGACAGCTAATTTCCCAAAGCCAAGTAAGAGGAAGAATCGAAATCGCAGCTGAATTGCCCTTGACTTATACGCAAACAGCTGATAGAATAATCATTGCACGCCATTTTTCGCGCTTTACAGCACAATTCTGTACCCTAACAGCACTCTGTAATTTTTTCTCGTTCAGATAAATAAACGGAGTCGAGAAAGCCGATTTGCTTTTACGAACAGTTTATCTGGTCTTTAAGTTTTTCGGACAGACAGCTATCAGGGACTTTGACAGGGACTCGAGAAACCGGCCCTAAGAGGTGTAACGAGGAATAATAAAATGTACGGAGGCAGAGTCATTTTTGTCAAACTCGACTCACACGTATTCATTCTTTATTTATTATCTCAACGTTTGAAAACTAATAAATAGTTTCAGGTCGGGTTTTTGGATTTTAAAATTAAAAGCAAGGAAAATTTCGACTGTAAAATTCAGCTTAATGGGATTTCTGTAAGCTTACCGATATTTTTTAATTTAACAATTATCTAAAAAAAGGAGCAAAAGAAAAGATTTGCGATATAATCGATTTTTTAACCGCGCATTTTAAATGTGTTATGACTGTGGTATTTCAATTTTCATATTGGCAAAGCAAAATTTGGAAATATTGGGGACTTGGTTAAGGAGGCTGAATATCCAAAAAATTTAAATGCAGTTATGTGCGGGTATGCCATAAGATTATGAACATAACATTTGGCAAAAGAAAGAAATAAAAAAAAACAAATCGAATTTTGGGGCACTTTGGGGTCGTTTTTTGTTCTATTTTGTACCTCCCATGCGGCTCCTAATTATTTTAGTAATTAATGTGATTTTTTTTAGATTTTTATGTCAATCGGTTCTGGGTGAAATTTGCTACTGACCGTTTTTTAGAGGTCCAATTTTATATTCGTTTAGATAAGGAAGGCAGGCGGAAGGGGATGCCGTGAATGAAATTGTTTAAAAAATCGAATTTTGGGGCACTTTGGGGTCGTTTTTATACCCGTTACTCCTAGAGTAAAAGGGTATATTGTATTCGTGCAAAAGTATGTAACAGGGAAAGGGAAGCATTTCCGACCCCATAAAGTATATATATTCTTGATCACGATCACTAGCCGAGTCGATCTAGCCATGTCTGTCTGTCCGTCTGTCTGTCTGTCCGTATGAACGCTGAGATCTCGGAAACTACAAAAGCTAGAAGGTTGAGATTTTCCACACATATTCTTGGGCTTCCTACGCAACGCCAGTTTATTTCAAAAAGGTGCCACGCCCCCTCTAACGCCTACAATCGCCCACTAACGATTTTAAAATGTGTCTGGCGCCTACACCTTTAAAGATTTCCGAGAAGTATAAATGCAATTTGGTTGTGTATATTTATACCTATCGAAATGTGGAAGACATTTTTTAAATCGGACCATTCATTAAAAAGTTATTCGCAATCAAAAAAATGTTATATATCCATCTCCCTCGCACTCGACAGGTATTACATAGTCGGGACACCAACCCGACTATAGCGTTCTCTCTTGTTTGTTCTAATTTGTACCTCACACGCGGTACCTAATAGTTTTAGTAATTAATGTGATTTTTTTAGATTTTTATGTCATTTCTTTCTGGGAGGAATTTGCTACTGACCGTTTTTCAGGGGTCCAATTTTATATTAGTTTATATATTGATCCTTGTTCGTTTCGCCTTTAACATCTCGACCTCATTTTCAACAGGAAGCATGTCCGTATGCGGTATCGGTAATTGGGCCGATTCAGTCTCTGGATACTGCCACGTTCCTCGATTTTTCTTATTAATTCCATTTGTTTGGTTCCCGCCAAATCATCACCGGAGCATCAAAGCTAAAGTTCCTTTTCCTTCCCTTCGTCCAGCCCAAAGCATTTATTTGGCAAGTTTTGCATACAACATTGGATTTTAAATTCAAAATAATTAAAATAGGCGTCCCTATATCTTTAGTTCTTTGTTATACCCTTGGAGAGGGTATTTTAATTTCAATCAGAAGTTTGAACGCAGTGAACGAGGCGTTTCCGACCACATAAAGAATATGTATTCTTGATCAGCACCAATAGCCGAGTCCATCTAGCCATGTCCGGCTGTCCGTTTCTATGCAAACTAGTCTCTCAGTTTTAAAGCTATCGCGAAGAAACTTTCCCAAAAGTCTTCTTTCTTTTGCAGGTAGTTCATATGTCGGAGCGAGCCAGAGGAATAATCAAACAAATATAAGAAAATTAATTGTAACTTTGTAGGAAGTAGGCGTTTTGATTTTTGACAACTTAAAAACAATTTTTTTAAATAGGCACGCTGTAAAGTAGTTTCTTAGGCTGGGAAGCGGCTCAGTCTGGCCAGGATCCCCTTTACAGAAAATTTATAAAGGATGGGACATGGATTGGAGATACCTGGTAGGCGGGCGCTAGGTGGAAGTTGCCCGCCCCCTTTAATCGATCAATAAGACTCAGGAAAAGTGTTTATTGGTATACAAGTAAGTAATGGATACGCGTATTGGGTAATCAAAAAGGGGGGCAAAGAATCTCTTTGGAGGGGGCGCTCTTATATCGCACTAGTTCGACATTTGTGGGATGTGGCCTGGATTACAGTCTAGCTGGCACGTCTGACTTTCCTCAGCATTCGCCGATGGGGTCACCCGTGCCCCCTTTGACCAAACTTGTCGGAGTCCCACTGTACCGCCAGCAAGCGCTGGTGGGGCAGGGCGCCGTCAAGTAGTAACACCGGACACGAGCCTTATTCTGGGGTCAGTCTAAAATGAGGTTATTTTCCGGCATGTCCGACCCCGGGCAATAAAAATAGACATGAAATATTTTATACCCCATTTCCAGTCGACAACTCAGGTTTTTATTTAAGAATTTTTCTTCATGTTCTTAGTTAGTTCTCTCCGTTATAATATTTGCAAGTATTCTTTTATATATTTACATAGTTTCTACACCTAGCACTTGAGCACAGAATACTAGGAAAGGAAGGAAACACCGCATCGAGATCGGGAAAACCTTTTCAAACAAGTGGCTGATGGCCAGTTTGGGGTTTTCGTGGCCACTCGGTGCGGGTCTTGCGTCTCACTCACCCACCTCACTCCTTTACACACGCGCGCGTCGGGGGTGTGCGTACTTGCCGGCGCTGGTCTTCTCGCCGCTGGACCTGGGCCGGGAGATCTACGTCCTCGTCCTGCTGCTCCTGCCTCTTGCTCGACCAGAGTCAAACGACCGCTGGGTTTTGTTCCTGCTCTTGTGGGCTTGTCACTCGCCTGGGCCAGAGTCACACGACCGCTGCCTGTGCTCACTATAAAAGGTCCGTGTCAATCGACCGCTCGGAAACCACTAACTCCTCTGTTCTCTTCAGCTTCTTGTCTTGGCGTCGTTTTCTTGAAAAACTTCCAAGATCCTAGCTTCCGATCGTTCGCACTTAAGCGGGCCCTTGGCGCGTGCCAAATTTTTGCTAGTGTGCGAATTCCAGTGTATGTCGCGATCCTATTATCCTCTCACTCCTAGGGATGGAGTTGGCGCGTGCCAGATTTCGTGGTGATTTCTCGCGCTTTGAGCATGTGTGTGAGGTGAGCTTTGGCTCGCTAGCGGTGGGCGTTCCGCTTGACTATCGTGCGTGGGGGTTCGTGCCTTATCTTAGCCTACGATTAATAGTAAACTTTTCTACTAATACTTATCTAAATACTATCGTGGAAAAATTAATTACTTATTAACATTATACATTTGTGAGGAGCCGTATGGTTCCTTACGTTCCCCTCTTACTTCGGGGGGCGTTGCGAAATGTCGATCTCGTCCCGCTTATTGAAATGGATCCGGAATTCCTCTCCCCCGCCTCTGCGTTCCTGCGGCAGGATATGCTCCACCAGGGATCGCGGCAGGCGATTCCCTTCCATCCGGATGCGCCAATGTGGTTAGGGGACGATCCACTCCTCGCCCTCCGGTGTTGCTTGGCGGGAGTGATCGTCGCGGCGAAACGCTGCGGCGTCCTGTGCCGGTGCGGCTTTTGCTTCGCTTTGCGTGGGTACCTGGTGTCGGTCTACGATGGACAGTTCCAGGGATCGTTGCTGCTGCTCAACCCAATCCATTTCTTCCGCCCAGCTCGCGAAAGCGGGAGGTTGGGCGCCTTCATCCTCCTCGTCCGGCTCTGTGGATGGAGTCTGGGCGTCAGGCTGATCGTCTGGCTGCTCGTCTGGCTGCTCGTCTGACTGCTCGTCTGGTTCCAGGGCCGGCATCTCCTCGTCGGTGTCGCCTCCGGTCGGTAGGCGGAATGCCTCCAGCCAGTCTCGGGTGGCTCGCCGCAGTTGCCTATGGCTGACCCTCGGTGCTGATGGGTGTTGGGGTGTGTGTACCCACGGCTGCTCCTCACTACCGTCTCTCTAGAGGGATGTAGGGCTCTCGCGATCGAGTTCCTCCAGATCCCGGGTCTGAAGTGGGCTCGGTGCTGCTCGTGCCTGAGTCGACCGTGCTCTCTAGGCTGCTGACCTCCCATTCACCCGCGCTCTCTTCTCTGGAAGGGAATGGTGGCGGCGGAGTGGCGGGACGGCTATCTTCGTCGTCGGTGATGACAACGACTTCTGGGGTCGGGTTGACCAACGCGCTAGGCGTGTTGGTTGGCGCGCTTGCCGCTTTGTTTGGCTCGCTTGGCGTGGTGGCGTCCGCCTCCTCGTCGCTCTGTTCCCACGGGTATTCCAGCAAGACGCCATTCGGGCTCAGGGCTGCAATCGCCGTCTCCAGCCGCCATAGGTGGGGTTCGTCGGGCACAATTCGGCCTAGCGCGGCTTCCGTGGCCTCTCATCCGGGGTCCGATGGCCTCCTCCACGCACTTGATCAGGTGCCACCAATCAGGGAATTCCCCGTCGTCGGATCTGTGAAGAGACAATGAATTAGGTTAGGTTAACCCGGATGGCCCTCACGGGGCCACGCATAGGCCAATATGGCCCTTAGTTGTCCGGTTGATGCGCATGAACCTTGAGATAAGTTACGAGGTTTTTATGGCAAGTAGTTCTCCTGGTTCCCTGCTGGAGGCGTCTCCTGGTGATGCCAGTACTGGGGCACCGAGGTATCTTCTTCTCGCTCTTGAGAGAGCCGGGCAGTTGCAGATAAGATGGTCCAGGGTTTCGATAGCCCCCGATTCATCACATTTCCTGCAGGCGCGGCTGTTGAGTATTCCGAGTGTGGTTGCGTGTGATGCGGCCTGACAGGATTCCCACTAACAGTCTGCAGTCTTTCCGTGGTAGACGCAGTACATACTGGCTGAGTGTGTCGTTGCGCTCTTTGCACATAGTTCTTGAGATTCGGCAGGTCTTGGTATTCCTCCACCTGCTTTTTGCTCGCGTGTCCGCCTGTTTCTCCAGGGCGCTTTGCAGCGTTCGGAGGGAAACAGGCACGTTCTCCGTTCTGTCGTTCGCCAGCTCTACGCCCTCCTTTGCAAGGACGTCAGCTGTTTCGTTGCCATCGATGCCCTGGTGACTGGGAACCCAATAGATCCGCACTGACTTTGTCGTGCTAAGGTTGTCTAATGCCTCCCTGCTCGCCATCACATTTTTGGAACTGACTGTTGACGACTGCATGAATCTTATCGCCGCTTGGCTGACCACGAACAAGTTGAGCACATCGTGTGGTCGATTTATATTTTGAGCCACTTCAGCAGCCTTCCTTATGGCGAAGACTTCCGCCTGGAATATGCTGCAGTCTTTGGGTAGCTTAAAGGACAGCCTTATTTCAGGGTCCGTACAGTATAAGCCCGCTCCTACTCCTCCTTCCATCTTGGAGCCGTCCGTGTATATATTGAGGTGTTGAGTCTGGTCCCGACCCGTTTTCCAGTCATCTGGGCCCATGAACGAGGTTGTTTTAACCTCCGGGCACGTTCTGGGGGTAATATGGTCCGTTTTGTTGATCATGCTTCGGGCGATTTAACTGTGCCCGAAGCTTTGCGCCGTCATGTTACCTGATGCAACTAGACGTTATGCTGCCTTTCCTGCAGTCAGTTGTGCGTGGATGTCTATGGGGTCGACTCTAAAGATCGTTTCTAGAGCTTTAGTTGGGGTTGACTTCAGCGCCCCCGTTATGGAGACCAATGCCTGCCGCTGAATTCTCTCCATAAGCTCGCTGTACGTCGTCTTTTCAGTGGCTTGCCACCAGACTAAGGCTCCATACAGCAGAGTCGGACGCACCACGGAGATGTAGATCCAGTGCATCCCATGTGCTGCTAAGCATCTTCTTGGATGCATGTAGCGCCTCGGTGGGGTTTATTACCCTTTCCAATACATTGGGTCTTCATGCCAGCTTGCAGTCCAGTACTGTGCCTAGGTACTTGACCTGTGTTTTTGGGGTCAGCCTGGTTACGCCGATTTTCCGCATTGATACTGAGTCCCACCTCTTCCGCCCACTCACATATCTCCCTGAGTGTTGATTCCATTATAGAGCTGAGGCGAGAGGACCCCACCTTGTGGTGTGCCTCTGTGTGCCCCCTTTACCATGGAAGCGGTGCCCCACTCTGAATGTACCCGCCTGCAGCTAAGCAGGTTTTTTATCCAGAGGCTTATTGCAGGGTGCGTGTTGGTTGCTTCTAGGCGATCCATTATAGCATCCGTCTTGACATTGTTAAATGCTCCGGATATATCTACGAATACTCCAAGCGCATATTCCTTAATGTGTAGGGCTCTCTCAACGGTTGCTACTAGCGAGTGTAGTGCCGTTTCCACAGATTTCCCCTTGGTGTAGGCGTGCTGGTTGGATGACATGAGCCTCCCTACATCATTCCTGATGTGTAGATCCAGCAGCTTTTCCAGTGTTTTGAGTATGAAAGAGGTGAGGCTTATCGGCCTGTAATCCTTGAGGCTCGCGTGACTGCACTTTCCCGCTTTTGGGAGGAAGACAATCCGAGAGGTCCTCCATTGGATTGGGATATAGCCCGTGCTTAGACATGCAGAGTATATTTCATGTAGCCATGGTGTGATCTTTTCCTTGGTCGCCTGTAACATGGCTGGAAATATTCCATCTAGTCCTGGTGCCTTGTAGCCCGCAAAGGAGTCTATGGTCCAGTTGATTTTTGTAGTTGTTATTAGATCGTTTGGGGGGCGTTCTTCACCAGTTGCTATGTCTTGGTGCATGCTGGCGTCTAAGAAATCCGTGCATCCTGGGAAGTGCGATTGCATAAGTGCTGTTAGGTCCTCTTCACTGCCCTCAGTCCACTGTCCGTCGTCGCGTTTTAGCTGACTCTGTATGGTAGGTTGCTTTGAAAGCAGCTTCGAGTTTCGAGGTCACTGTCCTTGTAAACTTTTCCCAGTTCGTGTTCCGGGGGTTTCTATAGACAGCTACCTTTGGAGTGCTTTTAAACTCATATCTGAACTAAATATACCTATGGTCCGGGAAAGATGCTGTTTTTAGGACCCTCCTTTCGGAGACCAAAGTACTCTGTCCCTTTACAAGAGTTATATCTAGCACGTTTGACGAGGTGGGACCTACGAAGGTGTGCTCCTCCCCCACGTTTGCTATATATAGATTAGTAGATAGAATAAAGTCTAAGAGTGACTCACCTCTGTCGTTGATGTCTGAGCTTCCCCACACGCTGTGGTGTGCATTGGCATCTGCACCAATGAGGAGTTGGTCATCCTTCGAGCCTAGCTCCACCAAGCTGCTCAGCTCGTCTGGTGGCGCCGATCTGTCGTGTGCCATGTAGCAGGAGGCTACTAAGAGGCGCTGCTCCTGGCTTTCTAGCATCACCGCAGTCAAGTGGTCAGAGCTGCAATGAGGCATAAGGTTAGCATGGATACCCTTCCGCACAAGTGCGGCGCTTCTGTTCCTGCTTACCGTTGGTGAGTAGAATGTATTGTAGTTTGAGGACCTTAGTCCGGCCACGATATTGCCCGAGGCAATCCATGCCTCTTGAACCAAGGCTATGTCGACGGGCCCTTGCTCTAGGGCAATTAGGAGCTCCGCCGATGCGAGTCTGCTTTTATGAAGATTGAGCTGCAGCACCCTCAACGTCATGGGTGGCTGGCTCATCTCCGCTCGACGGGTTGGCTATTACAGTCAGGTCACCGTCCTCTTCGTCTTCCGAGTCGTCCAGAGCGAGTTCCTGGGCGGCATCCACGATGGCTTCCAGACCTAGGTCCTTCTCCACCTCGTGTGTGCAGGATGTGTGCGCCTTTGTCGTCGGGGTGTCGCTTCCTGAGGCGCAGGTAGACGCTACCCATGCCCCACGCCATCTTCCCGAATCTTGGCTACAGCAGATCTTCCGCCTCCTTGTTGATTTGGAGATCCACACTTTGGCCCCCCTCATTGGGTAGAGGGCTGGCCATGTGCAGAATCTTCCAATTCGCCGTTGGGACGTCTGGATTCTGCCGTTGAAGCTGCTTCAGCGCCCGATCCCTTGGATTGCGACGGGAAAGAGCACTTTCGCCTTTGGTATGGATGGGATTAATTCCCTGTCCGCAACCTCTAGCTTGGCGCCCTCCCACAGCGCCTCCAGTTGGCAGACCGTTTGCGTCACCACTTCCTGGTCGGATCGTCGTTGCACTTCAGGATTTTCACGCCGTTCAACCACCCTGCACCATCGAATGTGGGCATGGGGCCTGTGGGTGATTCATCCATCCGTGCAAAGAGAGACTCGATCAGTCGCGCATGGACGATCTTCCAGCGCGCCTCCGTCATCTTCCCATTTTCGTCGTTCCTGTCAATGAGTGCCACGATCAGGTGTGGGTTGACTACATCACTGATTTTAGCCCTCTTGTTGGGCTTCTGTGCTGCTTTGGGTGGCGGAGGGTCTGTCTCCTTGGGACCGCGTTTCCGCTTGCTCACCGGAATGTCCTTGGCGGCACTCTCGTGTGAGCGTTGCCTTTTGTTGGCAAGCATCTCCTCCACCTTGTTGGCAAATCCGCCTGTCGACGCCATCGCGGGTTTGCTTGCGAAGTGCAGCCTTCCTTCCTCAATCCTTTGCTCTGCCCAGGCTAGCTTTTCCTTCTCCTCCTGGGAAAGGTCCGCTTTGTCCTGGAGCCGGCTCTTGATCTTGATCCCCTCGCTTGTACGCTTCGGCCTTTCCCTAAGCGGGGAGTTGGAACCTAGTACCTGTAAGCGGGTATGGCTTGTTTTGGCTTCGTGTAGCACGCTCTCCGAGTCCGTGTCTACTACAACTACGGCACCCGTGCGGCTTAACTTTGCCTGAGATGTTATGGCAGTAACATTGCCGCTGGAATGACCTGCTTCCGTTATCCCAGGGGTTCGACCGCTGGCGACACGCAGAGAGGATTGCTCCTCCCCGTGCCTGCCGATGGTAGCAGTCGTACTTCCCACCGACGTTTGGGCTGAAATCCCAGCCCTGATTTGCTCCTTATCTCCGTCCATACTGGTTTGTTTTTCCGGGGAACCACCCACTTGCGTTTTTCATGGATTAGTTCTGGGTTTTTCACGGTGGCCTACCTTAAGTTTGTACGCAGTTAGACGGGTCATGATGGGCTAAGACGGGTCAATTAGTAGTTAGTTCTCTGGAGGGTAAGTTAGTGCGGCACTGGGAGCGTGGAGTTTTTCCCCCGTAGGGGAGTAAGGACGTTGGGAAGGCGCACCTCCCACTGGCCCTCACTGACTCCGCGTTGGCTCCTTTCTCAGTGGCCTGCCTCGTAAATTGCTCGTAGCTTATTCTACGGTATCCCCGGGATCTTCGTGGTCGTCAGGCTTCGGTGGTGCTAAATCCAGGGTTCCTCTGGGATAGGTCGCCTCTTTCAGGTCGGCCAGCGCTGCGGTTCTGCGTTGTCTTCCGTGTACTTGCTGAAGTCGTACTATTGTGGGCGCGATAAACTTGACGACTTTGTATGGCCCTTCGTACTTGGGCGCGAGCTTCGCGGCGAAGTTGTCCGCTGCCTTGGACAAATGATGTTGTCTGAGAAATACCAAAGATCCTAAAGTGGGTCTCCATGCACGGCGGCGGAGATCATAATGTTTCCTCTGTTCTTGGGAAGCTCTCTGCGTATTATGCCTTACTGCCTTAAACACGTCTCGAATCTTCTCTGCCTTGTCAAGAGGCAATCGGGCGACGTTTGTGTCTCCTGGCGTGACTTCGTCGTACAGGTCTCCTGGGAGGCGTGGATCCATGCCGTGAACGATGAAGGCTGGACTGAACCCAGTAGAGTCTGAGACGCTGCTGTTAATAGCCAGATTTAGTTCTGGTAAGAGCTCGTCCCAGGTCGTATTTTTCTCTTCGATGTATTGGGCGTCCATAATCTTAATGGTTCTATTTGCCCTCTCCGTCGGATTCAGCTGCGGAGTGTAGGGTGCGGTATATTGGATCTCCATTCCGGCTTGCTTGCAGAATGCCTTGAAGGATCGACTTGTAAATTGGATCCCGTTGTCGCAAACGAAAACGCGAGGAACCCCGAAGTGGTTCAAAATCGGCTCCCGAAACGATTTCTCGAGGTGAGCCGAGGTGGCTTTTCTCAACGGAACCAACTCTACCCATTTCGAAAACGCGTCGAAGAATACCAGTAGCATACTATTCACACTCTTGGATCGCGGGAGGGGCCCAATAAAATCTGCTCAAATCGTGTCAAAAGGCTCACTGATCTGTTACACCCAAAAAAAAAATCGAAAGTGTTAACTTTCTAAGCGTTGTGTTAAAAATATACTAGAGGTAGTATAAAAAAGTGGTATTGACCTAAAACTAAATAATACAAACTCTATACTCACTAGCATTAATTTAATATGAAATATTATAAACTTACTATTTTGTAGTTTCATTTCTATACCGAAAGTTTCAATTTAATACTTTTGAAGGTATTAATTTAATACTCATCTTATTGATGCAAATTTGACACCCAATAGTGTAGAATTCATGTAACAATAGTTTCGTTTTAATGACTATTTTTTTTTGGGTGTACCTTATAGCGCTGACACTTATCGCTGACACTTATCGCACTTACGGACGTATGTAGCCACATCATGGAAGACCCCTGGCTAGTAGTAACGTTGGGCAACCCGTGTGGTTGTCTTTCTAATCCCGAGATGTGCCGCCGTCGGGTGGTCATGGCACTCCAACAGCACCCGCGGTCGGTGTTCTTTGGCCACACACAGCTTCCATGGCACGGATTCCTCATCTTCGGGCCGTGATCCTATATGTCGATATAACTGTTCGTTCTCATAAATGTAGTCTGGGAAATCTTTTGGGTTTTTCTGTACTAGTTCTAGCATCCGTTGGTACCAAGTGTTTTCGGGATCGTTTTCCTGAATCCTGTGTACTACATCCAAAGGCTGGCGGGACAAAGCGTCCGCGACTATGTTTTGGTCTCCGCGTCTGTATTGGACGTCAAACTGATACTGTTGCAGTTCTAGCGCCCAGCGCGGTATTCGGCCAGTGGGGTTATCGATTGAGTTAAGCCACTTCAGCGCGAGGTGGTCGGTGATTACCCCAAATCGATACTTTTCCAAATAACAACGTAACTTCCTGATGGCCCATACAATGGCCAGACACTCCTTTTCTGTGGCCGAATAGTTTTCTTCGGAGGCGATGAGGCTAGCAAACGCGACGACACGCTCCGTGCCTTGGATCGTCTGAGTTAAGACGGCTCCCAGACCTACGTTACTGGCATCGGTTCGAAGGACAAATTTCTCGCTGAAATCCGGGCATGCCAGAACGGGTGCCTCCGTGGGTTTCTATTTAAGTTCCTCGAATGCATCTTATTGCTCCTGCTGCCATTGCCACTTTCTCCCTTTCTTGAGGAGTCGGGACATGGGCTGTACTATGCTCGGGAAATTAGGTACAAATCGCCTATACCAAGAGGGTATTCCGAGAATGCGTCGCAATACCTTACACGTGGTGGGTGGACTCAGTTGACGCACGGCAGCGATCTTCTCTGGATCCGTGTGGATTCCTTCCTCGCTAATGACATGTCCTAAATTTACCAGGCTCCGCTTCAAGAAACTGCATTTATTCGGGTTGAGACGAAGGTTCGCCTTAAATAGCCGTGGGAATACTTCCCGCAGGTGAAGAACATGCTCCTCGAGTGTGGCTCCTGTGACAATAATGTCATCCAAGTACGCAAATGCATGGGGCTCCATGTCGGGTCCTATCACGCTCTCGAGTGCTCGCTGAAACGTGGCCGGTGCGGAATGTAGGCCAAACGGCATAACCTTCCAGTGATAAAGTCCTATCCCTGGCACCGTAAAGGCTGAGCACTCGCGACTAGCCCTGGCAACCGGGATCTGCCAGTACCCACTCTTTAAATCTAGGGTAGATATATACTTCGCGTGCCGTAGCCGTTCTATTGGGTTGGCAAGAAAGTCATGTCGTTTTTTTTAGTAATCGTTTTTAATCTAATTTATTTACGACTAATCGAGCACCAGGGTCACACTTTTTAGTATCGTTTTAAAGCTTATTGTCTTAGGTACTATCGATAAAAATTTGGTAATTATTCGATAACATTTGTGGAAGCTATAGCAAATTAAACATGGAGGATCAAAGTGAGCATTTTCGGCATATTTTGCTTTTTTATTTCCAAAAAGGAAAAAGCGGTCGAAGCTCGCGAAAAATTGTGCGAAGTGTATGGTAAAGATGCCATGAGTGATCGCCAGTGTCAGCGCTGGTTTGCCAAATTCAGGCTTGGAGATTTTGGAGTTAAAGACTCCCCACGTTCTAGTCGACCATCGGCCGTTTTTGACGAACAAATTTAGGCTTTGCTGGATGAAAATGTCAGAGAAGCTCAGTGTGTCGCATACAACTGTTGAAAACCATTTGAAGAAACTTGGCTACGTAAAAAAGGTCGATGTTTGGGTTCCGCATAACTTAAAAGAAATTCACCCAACTAAGCGAATCAATATCTACCATTCTCTGCTGCAACGGATTAAAAACGATCCTTTTTTGAAGCGGATCATTACTGGCGACGAAAAGTGGGTTGAATACAATAATGTCCAACGAAAAAGATCATGGAGCAAGAAATATGAGCCAGCCCAGCCACATCAAAGGCCGATATCCATCAGAGGAAAGTTATGCTGTCTGTTTGGTGGAATTGGAAGGGTGTAGTGCACTTTGAGCTGCTGGGACGGAATGAAACCATCAATTCAGATGTGTACTGTCGCCAGCTATCCAATTTGGCGGAAAAAATTAAAGAAAAGGAGCCGGCACTAGCTAATCGCAAGGGTATAGTCTTGCACCATGACAACGCTAGGCCCCACACATCTTTGGTCACTCGGCAAAAATAAACGGATCTGAATCAACCTTATAGTCCGGACTTAGCACCTTCAGATTACCATTTGTTTCGCTCTCTTCAAAACTCTTTGAATGGTAAAAACTTTGGTTCAGATGAGGCTGTCGAAAACCACTTGTCTCGATTCTTTGCTGGAAAAGACCAAAAGTTCTTCGAGCGCGGAATTATGCAGCTGGCCGAGAGATGGTCATTAGTGGTCGAACAAAACGACCAATACATAATTGATTAATCATAAGTCCTGATATAAATAAATCATCTTTGAAAATATTGAAAAAAAGACATGACTTTCTTGCCAACCCAATAGTATGTGAGTTATCCTAGGTAATGGATACGCATCTGGTACTGAATGGGCATTAGTTTCCGGAAATGAACGCATAAGCTCATTTCTCCTGATTTCTTGCCTACTAGTACAATTGGGGCGCTATGAGGACTCCGTGAGGGCTCTATGCAGTCGTTGCGCAACAGTTCGTCAATCTGTTCATCTATTATCCTCTGCATCGCCGGGTTCTTAGGGAAATATCACGGTTTGATTGGCTTGTCATCGCGCATTTTGATACTGTGCTCGGCGATATGTGACACACCGGTCAATCCTTCGAACTTAGCTAATTCTTCCTCTACGTCTTCCGTGGCCGGCTGTTCTGGGGTTTCACTTATAACTGCTAACGCTTCTCCGGCGTTAGCCGTGCCTTCCGCCTCTTTTGGGGAATCTAGGCCTCGCGCATCACACGGTGTGAGCCGTGGCTCCAGAATTGGTTCGCGCCAATTATCGGGTACTCTGGTTGTACGGCGAAACGGATTATTTCTCACCGCCTTCTCTTCTCGGGGTGGAAGAATATTGATCGGGCCCGGGCCCCGTGGTTCCCGTATTCCGGCTGCTCAGGCTGGTCTCGTGGTTCTGGTTCTCGGCCTCCGGTGACTGGCGAAATGCAGTCGAAGCGCTGGCCCTCGATGCTTACTCGTGCTATGATGCGACCTGCCTGAACTTGCAGTACCTTATCTAATTCCGGGGATTCATCCTTGCCGTCTCCGACCGCTTCCCGAGGGGGCGAGGGCTCCTCTCGTTTCCCGATCGAGGGCGACGGCAGCATTCTGGGGTGTATATCCCGCGGCGTCCACAATCCCAACAAAAAAGAACTCTAGGATTCCGGCAGTCATAAGCGAAATGTCCCTCCTCCGCACAGTTTCTGCCGGCTTGTCTGACGTTATACAGCGGATTTCTTACTGCATTACCGGGTTCTGGGGTCACGGCAGATAGGACCTCGATCCCTGGTTACCTCGTAGTTCACTGCTAAGACAGTCAGTTGCTCCAGTGTCGTGAATTCGTGCCGTCTAGTAAATAGCTGATACTCTGGTTGTAGATTCTCATAAATCCTCTCCAATTCCTGGGTGGCGTCGTATCCTGCTCTACGCATCATCAGTCGGATCTGAACTAGATTTTGTTTAAAGGTTTCTCCTGGCTGTTAATATCTCGTACGGATTTCTTCCTCCAATCGCTGAAAATATCGAGGTGGTAAAAAAAAATCAAGAAAAGCTTTCTTAAATGTAGCCCAAGATTCGCCGTGTAATTGTCTCGTCCTGAACCAATGTTCCGCTGTATCTGACAAAAGTCCTGGTATCGCCTGTGGCATCGTTTCCACGTTGACTTCGTAGGCATTGGCCCGCTCCTCTAGATGCTGAATAAAGGTGATGGGATCAGGGTAGCGGCGGTCACCTCGGCTTTCCGAGAGAAAACATCCCGTCTTGCTAAATTTTCTTCCTTGCCACGTATTGCTTCTGGAGTACTGGTGCCTCCGATCGGAGGAACGTGTAGCTGTGTGGGACCTGGTGATACCGGGCTCGGGGCTCGATGCTTCTTTTCACTAATCGCGGCGTTTATTTCCGCCTCACACTCCCGAAGTCTTGCGATAATTTCGAGCTCGTGGTCTTCGCGACTGTTGAACACCGCTAAGCGGCTTCTCATTTCATCTACGCTTCCTGCCGCTTCCGGAGAAAACTCGTTAAGGATTGCCTCCAGCTCCCGCTTCCGGAGATAGGAAATCCAACGTGCTCCCATGAGCTACTTCCGAGCTTCTTGGTGATCCACAGGAAAGTTTTCCGGCGAGTCGAGAGGGAATAACCACCAATTAATTGAGGTTTCGGCGAAAGCGGACAAAGTCGGGCTTTCGGCGCGTAAATAAATTAAAGTCAACCAAACGTGGCAAGGACTCGCTGGTCAATCGACGGTAGCTAGTCACGTTTTCTTTAATAGTCATGGACAGTTTGGGGTTTTCGTGGCCACTCGGTGCGGGTCTTGCGTCTTACTCACCCATCTCACTCCTGTACACATGCGCGCGTCGGGGGTGTGCGTATTTGCCGGCGCAGGTCTCCTCGCCGCTGGTCCTGGGCCGGGAGATCTACGTCCTCGTCCTGCTGCTCCTGCCTCTTGCTCGACCAGAGTCAAACCACCGCTGGGTTTTGTTCCTGCTCTTGTGGGCTTGTCTGCCTGGGCCAGAGTCACACGACCGCTGCCTGTGCTCACTATAAAAGGTCCGTGTCAATCGACCGCTCGGAAACCACTAACTCCTCTGTTCTCTCCAGCTTCTTGCCTTGGCGTCGTTTTCTTGAAAAACTTCCAAGATCCTAGCTTCCTCTGGTTCGCACTTAAGCGGGCCCTTGGCGCGTGCCACATTTTTGCTAGTGTGCGAGTTCCAGAGTATGTCGCGATCCTATTCTCCTCTCACTCACTCCTATGGATGGAGTTGGCGCGTGCCAGTTTTCGTGGTGAGTTCTTGCGCTTTGTGTGTGTGTGTGAGGTGAGCTTTGGATCGCTAGCGGTGGGCGTTCCGCTTGACTATCGTGCGTGGGTGTTCGTGCCTAATCTTAGCCTACGATTAATACTAAACTTATCTACTAATACTTATCTAAATACTATCGTGGAAAACTTAATTACTTATTAACATTATAAATTTGTGAGGAGCCGTATGGTTCCTTACAACGCAGAATCTGGAATCTCTGGATCGCACCGATAGAGTGAGCATTAAACTATAGGTATTTCTTTATCTGCAAGAGTTTATAAGCACCGGCTGGCCGAAGCTAGCTTCCTTTCTTGTTTTTTATTTTCTTTAAAGATATATTGGCCACAAATGATGCAAAAATTGTTTCCGGAATTTTAACAACTTTCTCGTAGTTTTGACATCATGAAAAGTTTGAAAGAACGTGAATATTATATCCTAGTTGACTTTAAAAAAAAGCTCCGAATCTAAATCATAAGCTCTACGAAATAACTTTAAGCTGAAATCCCCCTACAGCTTACGCCCATGTATAAATATGTTTAAAGCAGCGGTCGGCACACACATACAATAACGTTTTGTTTAAGATTTGTATGAGTAAATTGCACTGGGCAGATCATCAGAGTGTGTGTGCAGACCGTGAGCGAGCAGCGGCTGGGCAGAACAAAACCCTATGCTCACTTAATAGGACGCTGCCGACCGCTGCTTTAAAGCAATGGTAACTTGTGCTCAAAAATAGTTAGGAGTTACGTAAAATCATCACTGGGAAGGAATAAAGAAATACAATTTTAAAAATTCCAAAACAATTCACAAAAGTCTGATGAGTGTCTTAAAATTTGTAGAAGAAAATATTTATACCCTTGCAGAGGGTATTATGATTTCAGTCAGAAGTTTGCAACGTAATGAAGGAGACGTTTCCGACCCCATAAAGTATATATATTCTTGATTAGCATCATTAGATGAGTTAATCTAGCCATGCCCGTCCGTCTGTCTGTCCGTTTCTACACAAACTTGTCTGTCAGTTTTGAAGCTATTGGCTTGAAACTTTCCCAAAAGTTTTCTTTCTATTGCAGGTAGTATATAAATCGGAACAGACCGGATCGGACAAATATTTCTTATAGCTCCCATAGGAAGGATCGAAAAAAAATCGTTCAAGCAAGAGAGAACGCTATAGTCCCGACTATCTAATACCCGGCATTCAGCTAAAGGGAGTGCGAGGGAGATGGATATATAACATTTTGATTGCGCATAACCTTATAATGAATGGACCGATTTAAAAAATGTTTTTAACAATATCCATTTGATCCTTCAATTACAGTCTTCAACGTTCAACAAGGCGACCAAAAGACGGTAAATTCAACTCCTTTAGGTGTGGGATCAACTTGGCGATCAAACACTGTAAGGATCTACGTTGAAAAAGGACAAGTTCTGATCAACCAGGCGATTTGAAGCAGATAAACTGCTGTTCCACTGATCGATCCATTAAAAGCCAATTTACATATATATATGTGGTCCCGGGATTCCGTTTAAAGACGAACACTCCTGAGACGACGTTATTATTATAAACTGTTTATTATATTATTAATATTTAGGACACTGATTACAAGTTCGGTTGTGGTTTTAACTTAAAGTTTTACAAAGTGTTTTCCGCGTTGCACATGCAATGATTTTTCGGCAACTTATGTGTGTGGTATGAACGAGATCTTGACACCGACTGACTCTATTTAATAATCTGTACTCGCTTCTTTTGGTCTCGATAGACGTTTCTAGAAGCGCCGACCACTTCTAGTTTCTCTTTCTAAATGCTCTTCTGGTTTTCCTACATTCGGCCCTCCTGACTGGGTGTTCGCCCCGAACTCCTTCATAAACTCGGCTACAGTGGATGTTTTCAAAGGACCCTCGCTATCTCCCACTTTTTCAACATCATACCTGCCATGTTTGTGAACTTTTACTACCTGGTAGGGGCCAAGATACTTTCCTTTTAGCTTCAAGCCAACTCCGTACTGAGTACGCCTGATCGCGACTAGATCGTTAACTTTGTAGAGCTTTTCGTCCTTTCTCTTTAAATCAAAAGTGCGCCTGTTTTCTTCTTGAAGAGCTTGTATGTTCTCCCTGGCTTCCTTGCGTATCTGTTCACGCTCCTGGTCTAATTCTTGTATCAAAGCCTGCTGAAGCTGCTCTTTCAGCTCTGAACTGTCGATTAAACGCATGTCGACGCCTGTTAACAACTTGAACGGGGTTACTTTTGTGCTCCTAGGCTCAATATTGTTAACCCACTGCTGGACTTTACCCACATGTTTGTACCAATTTCCTGGGTTTTCTAGACTCATCTTTGACAACATTGGCACCACGATTTTACCTGACCATTACCACGAGGTACACCTGTAGCGATCAATAAGTGCTGAATCTTCTGTTTGTCACAGTATTCTTTAAACAAGTGAGAGGTGAAAGCTGCACCACGGTCTGACACGATCCTGAATGGATTACCAAAAATTATGGCCTGCCTGTCCAAACAATTAAGCACCTCCTCAACTCCAGTACTGCGTGTTGGATACAACCAAACGTACTTCGAAAATGCATCCACGACTACTAGGATGTGATTGTATCTTTTCTTGGTGATCTCCATCGGCCCTACGTGATCAATATGATAGGTAACTAATGGTTTGTCTCCCTTATCAATTGGATTTAGATAGCCTTCCTGCTTCCCGGCCTTTGCGTTTACTAAAATGCACTCCACACAACTACCCACTACTTTAGAAACCTTGTCCCTTAACTTCGGAATGAAATAGGATTTCTCAACCAAATCCTGTGTCCTCTTTGCCGAAAAATGGCCTTGCTTATGAGCAATCTGAATTATCTCAGTTTCCATTTGAGATGGAACCACGATCAATTCTCGGTCTGGGTCTTTGAACAAGATTTGATTGGCGATGTAATAATCCTCATGTCCCTGCACTTCCACTAGACTTCTAACTGCTCTGGTCCATTCATCTGTCATCTGAGCTTCCTTTAACTTGTGCATTACACTCTCTGTCAATACAAAACAAGCAACTCGGCTGAGCGCGTCTACGTGTCTCATCTTGGTACCAGATCGATGTTCTATCTCGTAATTGTAGTCTTGCAAAAACATGGCCCACCTAGCCACTCGCAACGGAACTTCCTTCTTTTTCATCGTCATGGCAAACGCGTTACAATCTGTTATGATTTTAAACTTCGTTCCCAAGACATATACACGCCATTTCGTCAATGCTGCAATAACTGCTAGGACCTCCAGTTCGTATGAGTGATATTTTTCCTCACACGGCTTTGTTTTGCGACTCATGTACATGACGGGGTGCAACTGACTATCGGCTGGATCCTTTTGTAGTAGGACTGCACCGAAACCAAACTTAGACGCGTCCGTGTGTATTTCTGTAGCCAATTTCGGGTTATACAGTTTCAAAACTGGTTTACTAACCAAGGCCGCCTTTAACTGCTCGAATGAAACCTGCTGCAACTCCCTGAACTCAAATTTTACATCTTTCCTCAACAGATCTGACAACGGTTTAGCTATGACTGCATATCCATCTACGAACTTCCTAAAGTACGATGTTAAACCAAGGAATCGTTGTATAGCCTTTCGATCAGACGGTACGGGAAAGTTTGCTACAGCTTGCGTTTTTTCATTACTGGGTGTGATTGAACCATTTTCTATAATATAACCAAGAAAATCGACCCTGCTCTGTAAGATTTGACATTTGGCCCAATTGATTCTCAGCCCATTCTGTTCGGCAACCTCAAGTACTCTTTTAGTTTCTCTAACCCTTCTACGACATCTTTGCTGGGAAGTATAATGTCGTCCATGTAGACAACTGCGTCACCGGTCTTAATAAGTTCTCTGAGAACTGCCATTATGAACCGTGTAAAAACTGCTGGCGAGTTTGAAATGCCAAAGGGCACATACAAGAACTCGTATTGTCCTTTCTGTGTAACAAATGAAGTATACTTTTGTGAGTCAACTTCTACTGGAACATGGAAATACCCGTTGGTTAGATCCAGTGTTGTGAAAATCGTCGCTCCCTGCAACTTTTCTATTACGCTGTCCATTTGTACCATGGGAAAATTGTCCCTCACGATTTTCTCATTCAACTTGCGATAGTCGCAGCACAACCTTTTCTGTCCGTTCTTTTTCGCCACGAGTACGATTGGTGAAGCGTACTCTGAAGTACTGGGCTTGATTATCTTTTGTTCAAGCCACTCCCGAATCTGGTCGTCTACTACCTTCTGCTCAGTATAAGCTATACGTCGAGCGTGCTGAAATACTGGTGATTCGTCGGTCAGTAAAATTTTCATCTCAACTGGGCAATGAACGTTCCTTTTAGGCTTATAGTCCTCTATCATGCGCTTCACAACACTTTGCTGCAAATATGGCAAATGCGACAACTCTACATCAAGCTTGCTTCCTGTCTGCTCTGAGGCTATCATGCACAAACTCTGGAACTCATTCAGCAATTCCTTGCATGAACTTTGGTCTTTCTTCCCTTTTGAACCTTCGGATTTGACCCTGAACCATTCTGGTTGTCTGATCTGCGAACGAACTCGGTACCATCCTTTGTCACCTTCATGTCCACCATCTGTAAAATAGTCCTGCCTAAGATTGAGTCAAATGCCATGTCTTCGTCAGATATGACGTGGAATTCTACGTTGAGATTGATGCCATCTATTTGCACTGGGATAATCAGGCTTCCGAAAGTCACAATTTGACTCTCCCCAATTCCAGTCAAACATTTCTCACCTCCTGTCAAACTCTGTTCTCCGAGTTTCAAATAAACACTTCGGCGTAGCAAACAAAGATCTGCTCCAGTATCTACTAACCCTTTGAAAGTAACGTTTCCAAACCAAATGTACTTTAATTCCAATCCGGAAGACGTAAACGTGCTTGTTGGCTTTGTCTTGCCTTCTACCTGTACAAGGTTTGTGGTTTTCTCCTGCTTGGGTACCATTTCGACTTGGCACTGGGCCGCTCTATGTCCTGGCTGGTTGCACCTAAAACATTTATTGTCTCTTTTTGGACAATCTTCTTCATGTAGACTCGTCTCCACAGTTAAAACATTTCCTCACTTTGTCAACTACTTTCACTGCCTCTTTCTCACCTTGTTGAAGTAGAATCATACCTGACTTGCTTTGTTGATCCCCGCATCTTCTGATATGCTTCGATCTGAACTTTCAACTGTCTCATAGTCTTGGCTTGGTATAATAAAGCTTTGTTTACCTTGGAGTCTGGAATACCGTCGACAAAGTATTCAATTAGGCTTTCATCGTCTAAGTCTATTGGTTTTGCCAATTCCATTAATGCATACAGGTACTCGTGCATCGATTCATTCTTCTTTTGCTGACGTTTGAAAAGTCTACGATGAACCTCTGCCGATGACACCTTCACACCGAATTCGTCGAGCAATGCGTTTTTTAAAGCCCTCCAATCCCGAACATCACGTTGACTTCGAATGAAAAGCTTTGCAGCCCCGCTGAGTAATTGTTTAGCATATATAAAAACCTGCAACTGACTCCAATCCACCGTGAGCGCACACTCTTCAAGTTCCTCGATCCACTGATTAACGTCTGGTGAATTAGTTCCCGAAAACTGTGCCGCACTCCCTTCTACATCCTTCAATGTAAACCATGACCTACCCGAGTTAGGATTTTCAACCTCACGGTTCTGCACACCGCAACTGGATCCTCCTACGCTCACCATTCCCACCTGCCTGATTATTATTTGAATGGACGGAAACAAAAACCATCTTCTTCCTCATCATTCTCACTTCGATTTCGTTCTCATTATTCTCTATCAAATTCAAAACATAGTGAGCAATTAGTCTGTTTTGTAATTCGGGTTTCCTTCCATTTCTGTCTAACCCTAATTCTGTCAATTTTTCGCGTAAATCTGCC
>JBAMCF010000946.1:0-34734 GCA_037075285.1 Drosophila lutescens | reverse complement strand
AAAATGAATTTTTCTAAATCAGCCAAAAAGTAACAAAGATTAATTTACTGGATTGTTAGCAGTTCAAAACGGTATTTGTTTTTGATTTGGGATCATTATACCCGTTACTCGTAGAGTAAAAGGGTATATTGTATTCGTGCAAAAGTATGTAACAGCTAGAAGGAAGCGTTTCCGACCCCATAAAGTATATATATTCTTGATCAGGATCACTAGCCGAGTCGATCTAGCCATGTCCGTCTGTCCGTCTGTCTGTCTGTCTGTCTGTCTGTATGAACGCTGAGAATTCGGAAACTATAAAAGCTAGAGGATTGGTATTTGGCATGAAGATTCTTGGAGTTCCTACGCAGCGCAAGTTTGTTTCAAAAGTGTGCCACGCCCCCTCTAACGCCCACAATCGCTTATATACGATTTTAAAAATTTAAATATTTTGGAAAAGTAAAAATTCAGTTTTATTGTGCTTATTAATACCTATCGAAATGTAGAAGAAAGTTTTCAAATCGGACCATTCGTTAAAAAGTTATGCGTGATCAAAGTTTCTATCTCCATCTCCCTCGCACTCCCTTTACCTGAGTAACGGGTATCTGATAGTCGGGGTACCCGACTATAGCGTTCTCTCTTGTTTTTAGCTTACTTACAGCAAAAAAACGCAAAGAAAGATGATATTTTAACAAGAACTGAAGTTGGCTGCTCTTAAAATTATAATATCTCCTGCAAGGATTTAAGAATGAACACAAAATAAAGTGCAAAAACAGGAGTGAATTCAATATTAAGGAGGTTTGCAGTTTACTAAGATGGATTAGTAATTAATGATTACTACTTCAAAAGCTTGAAGTGCTTAACGTACTTATAAACTGAATCCTTAACATATGGTTTTAGGGCGATGCAGGTTGGAATATTCTCAGGTTGTTCAATCCACAATTTGTGCTTAATTTCGTTCTCCTTTAACTTCTCACTGAGCTTGACTAGAGCTGCCTCATCTTTGGCCTGTCAATAAAGTAGTTTATTTAATATATTTTGTACATACATTAGCTAGATAGATTTTATACCTCAAGCACCACTTTGTGCATATTGTCCAGATCATTCAAATAAGCCACGGTGTCTGCATCCTCTGAATTTAAGTGTAAAACGGCCGCTGTGGCGTGGCAAGTTTGAGCAATCACCGCCCCCAAGGGCCAACTTAGTGCGGAACGCAAATCACTGCGGACAACAATATACTGCACAATATTGCTCATGTTTTTTAGAAAATATAATAAATGTCTCTTAAAAATTAAATGCCGGTAAAGAAGAAGCGGAACAGCTGTTTTTGCCTTGCCATATGTAGAGATGCCACATTGTGGAATAAAGTTGAAATAGCTTGTTCACGCCGCTGCTTCTGCAACAGCATCCAAAAGTCTTTTATGATTCTAGCACTTTTAGCAATTATTATCTGTTGCACGACATCTAAGATATCTTTTGTAAAAATTTTATTGAAAATTAAAAAAAAAATTAAATTGGACAAGTGCTGGCATTGCAAAAACTTCGGCAGTGTGAACATGTGTATGTAGAATGTATAAAGTATATTTACGTTTCTACTTTTCGGCACTAGGGGTCGCCACTGATGTAACATAAAATGTATTATTGTAAAGTAAAAACCATTTCCGGGATTTTCCGGGTAGACCTCCAAGGTTTTTCCTCTTATTCCCTCTTAGGAGAGGATCAACAGCACTGAAGGTAGGTAAAAATTTCCTATTTTCCGTGGCCCTTGGGGTTTTCAGGCAATTGCATTCAATCAAGGCTTATAGTTGCCTCCACACTCCTTACATTTTAATATCCTGAATATCCTACGCTTATGAGCCATATGAAACATATGAAATTCTTAAAAACTGAAACATATATGAGGAATTTAATTTTGGAAACTTTCTTTCGCGAATATTTCTTCCAGCTCCATTCTGTTTATTCCACCCAGTGTAAATGGAGGTTCCTTTTACTACATTCCATTACACAATGGCTGATTCAGCCAATTCACACACTTTGGCTCACTGTATTATCGGGAGAGAGCTCAATTTAAGTGCTGCCTGCATGCGGGGGCATAAATTAAGAGCTTCTAAGCGCTGCAAAGTAAATATCCTCGACGCTGACTGACCAGAAGCACTTTATCCTTAATTTTCATAAATTGCCCGGCACACGTTGATTATATCGCACTTGATGTTCTTAGCCCTCCACCACTCCCAATAAAAGCCATTATAATTCGAAATTACAAGGCCAGCAACAAGTGAGGGACGAGATTCGTGTAGATACTTTGATTTTATTATCGTAATTTCTTGGAACACTTTACATTTACATTTAAATTTATACGCCATAGATGCGAGACGATAAACGACGACTACACACACATAACAATTTGACAGTTTAATTGATTTAATTTACGCACCACATTGATACGGATCTGTAATTGATATCTTTTCTAGACATAGTCGTAGTTCGTAAAGGTACACTTCTGCATGCACATTTGCATTCGCACGCGTAGAGATACTCCAGCCTGCTCGTTACTCGAAGCTTTGGTATATAAAATATAAATAGGTTACAGACAGATTACGCTACTAAATTAGAACATTGAATTGGGCAAAACTTGAGATTCTTGGAGAGAAAACAGCACTCAACTAACAACGACGGAGCTTCAAATCGGGAGGCTTGAGTTCTGCCCCCCTGTCGATAATACAGATATATTATATTTATTTTAATAATAATTTCACGTGTTGCATTTGTTCAGTATCCAGTCCAGTCCATCGGAGCATTTTCTTGGCTGGGTCTTAGAAGCTGGTCTTGCCGAAGATGTAGTTTCCCGGCGCATTGACGTCCTCGGCGGCGAAGTACTCCTTCCACAAGGCGGCGAACTGCTCACGGGTCACCTCGCTCTGGCCCTGGGCCATCTTGCCGAAGGCCTCCTCGCACTCGGTCTTCTCCAGGCCGTAGCTGGAGCAGACCAGCGTGAACTCGGTCACATCGATGCCGCCGTCGTGCGAGGCGTCCTCCAGGTCGAACATGAAGTTCATGTAGGCGTTCTGCCAGTCCATCACGCTGCTGGGATCCTTGGCGTAGGCGTCCCACATGTTGCACCACTCGTCGACGCTGACCTGGAAGAGCCGAAAGAGCCATAATGGGATGGATGAGGCGTCGAGATTGCGGCTTAGAAATCGCCATCGCCATCGCCACCGCCCCAGATTTATGCATCCCGCCCCGTGCTGAAAAGCCCATTAGTCGGGCATCGCCTCGGGCGGAGATTCCCCATAAAACACCTACCCCTCGTTATGGCCGTTTTGGGGGTGTAATTTATGCCATCTAGTGATGCGATATTAACATTTTCTGGCCACCAATACCGAACAAGGCAATTACCGCAGTATCGCCTTGACCAACTCGGCTGACCGCCTTCGACGGCGTTACCAAAAACCGAGTACCAGTTACCAGTATACTGGTATACTGGTGCCCCATCCCATTAATTGTGGCCAGCCGTTACGTTTTGGCATGTTTTAATGCGGCCATAAATAAATGCGAGGGTTGTGTCTGACCGGGACCACTCGTAATGCCAATTGGCAGTTGGCTATGTACGACCATCCAACAATCCCCCACCACCCCGAGAAACGAACTCTAAACAGCCATTCGAACTGACTGCATATTTTTATGTTTATGGCCACAGACTGAATCGAAACGATTTGGCCCAGATCCTTGACCCTGTGACGGCCAATAAAATGCGTAAACTATAGAAGTGCAGCTCCTTTTCCGGCTAATTTGGGGCCGTGTCACGGCACGTGCTCCGACTTGGATTGCCGCGGCAAGTGAACAATAAATCTAAGGCTGGCTGCCACAAAGGCGGACCAACAATGGCCGAGGGATTTGGCATATTTTGGCAGCGAACTCCATCAAGTTCCTTGGCTGTTGGCCAGAACTTTTGCGGCTTTTGTGGCAGCCGAAGTTCCACTCTATCCACTATCCACCTCATCTAGTTTAGTTGCGCACAAAGTAGCCGTAAAGCTGAAAGCCCGTAACCCTTGGAACGCGCCAATAGAATTAAGCCGAGGTTTTGTCGGTCTGACATTTCAATTTCTGTTCGCTTTGTATCGCATTGTTGCGGGTTTTGGTCGCCGTTTGTTGATATTGAACTACGTTCTGCTGGGCCGGATTATAATTTAATTTGCTGCACTGGCGGTGCGATTATGCCAGGCATGTAGCGGGTAACGACTGTATGTGGTTGACGAAATCGGGAATCTGCAGTTGCGGGGCACGCTATAGGATCCGGCACTCGCTCGTCGGCTTTGGGGGTGGAGGTCTTGCGCCTACAGATTCGCATACTGACTACACATTATTATTGCTAAGACTAGAATTGAGCGTGCTAGCGACAAGAGAGGATAGACTAAGCTAAAACCGGAAGAGAATGATAATTAAATTCTGGAATAAGTATTACAGGGACAGAAAAGATTTAGAGAAAGTTAGCTGAGCGAATCCACGGATGTTATTGTGGTCGCGTATGGCCCTCCCAACCTATGATCACCTCCTCAAAGCATGGCTTCGGTGACCCCTTTATACCCTACGATCGAGAAATCATCAGCTTAGTTCAGTTCTGTTCGGTTTAGGTATTCATGGTTTTATTTACGTTCACTGTAGTAATTAATTTTTTGTTTTGATTGCGACATAAACCATACCTAAAGTGTATAAAAGCGAGGTAATATTCATAATGTAACAATCTGATTTTTAATTAATATAAATTTAACTTAAAAAAATAGTTTTCTATTTATTCTAGGTATGTTGTCTATTCACACATCTTTTCCAACAGACATTCTTTTTCAAAATGTAATTCAATATTTAATTCAAGTTTTAATTTAACTCCATTCACAATTTCTTCTCTTCTGTTTTGATTTAAATTTTCGTACAATTTAATTTATAAAGAATCTAAATAGTGGATGATATTTATAGTTCTAACGATCGGAATGGTTATGCTTATTAATTTCCGTTCACTTCACGGATCGGCGAGAAAAGTTTATGATAATATAAAGAGTATAATATAATACAAGAGTATAATAATATAAAGGTAGGATTAGTTGGTGTGACTCACGGCATTTACTCCGACGTTGAAGATCGATCTCCGGACGGCATGCGATGGCTGTAATCTAAATTTTGGCGATATACTTCGCTAAGGGAGATTCTTAAATAAAATTATACTTTTCACTCTTTTCTCTTGAATACGCGAACGGTTTGAAATAAACTTTTAACCAGTACCGAATTCATCGCACTTTCTTGCTCGATTAAAATAATACATTTTCATTTAAACAAAAAAAAAACCTAGCTATTTTCGATTAACGCCGCTTCTTGGCTTTTTTTTTTTTTTTTTTGATTTGATTAAATTATTATTTTTAATTTACTGAAGTTGCCACTTGGGACTTTCGAGAACTTATCATTTCTTAGAATTTACATAACTTTGATTTCATAGATTTTCTTTTCACATCAATACATAGATTTTGTTTTATAAAACGCGTTGGTTTTCTTTTAAAAAAACGTTGTACAGGATTTATGCGGGTTTTTAGATCACGCTTTGTTACGGTTGAATTGGCTCAATATATTCATGTATGCAGGTCGAACTGATCGAACACGAGGCGAGGTTTTACAAACATTGAGGTTAAAACCAATTGGTCGATATGCCAAGCTAGGTTAAGACCGTTTACACACGCGGCGCTAGGGCGGAGGAACAGGTTTAAACTTCGGGATTTGCTGCTGTTAATTCCTCCTCGGATGTCTCCCAGATAGCTGCGCACATCCCTTAAAACTTGGCTAATGTGCGAATGCGCGGCGCGTTGGGCACCGGGACAGGTTTTGCCGTGGGATTAATCCGCCATGTGGCCCTTAGGTCCCTCTACAAGGTCTGCACTTCGAATACCATCTTTTTGGACTATAGATAGGTCTTTCTGGTTGCTAATTACTCCAAAACATCTGCCGCGGCACAACCTAGCGATTTTCAATCCAATTAATTACAGATATGGCAAAAGAAAAGGTCGTGCAAAACAATACCTAGCGATTGTGCCACGTAACTTGATTGTGGGCTTTCTTGTGGCGGTAAATCCTCCAGTGAATTGGCCGAATCAATATGTTGCGCCTTTGGCAGCAACTTGTGGCAACTCTGCCTGCGGTATCCACCAGAAATTTCAAAAATACCTGTAGGGAATTTTCGTTGTAGGTTAAACACGCACAAAATTTTAGCCAAATGCAATTGCACTTACTTCGAATATTTTTTCCCTAGCGGATATTTATGGCTGGATGCCAAACTGGTTGCCGGACCACACTTAGAATAGTGGATGCCACTCACAATGTGATATTTCGGGCTTTTTAGCCTTTTTAACACTTATAACTTTTGAGCGCTGACACGTCCGTCTCTCTTGCAGGTAAAAATAAGAAGAACGTAACCGGAATCAGATGGATACCAGCGAGGCTTTTGGCGGAAATATATATCATATGACGACCGACAGGTGTCAAAATTTGAACTTTCCAAAACCACCCTGGCTCAGCTGTTCAAAAAATATCGAATAGTCGGGTCAGGTGGCAGCACTCCTTCAAGCTTTGATTTAAGCGGGTCTTATGTAGTAGGCTTTCAGGCTGAATTTTGGTTCGCCAGTCGCTACAGGCGCCGTTACAAAAACCCCCCCACTAGAATCAGGCTAGGGTATTTAGCTCTAGATACCCTAGACAGATACCGCCTGGAGTCGCATCACTGGCGAATGTCTTTCGCGTGATAGTTGCCTAAGAGACGACCTTGTAAGTCCTCCAGTTCGTAATAAGATCTTCCCAATTTCCTTCGAACTCGGGCTTTTACAAATGATGGGCCGAACTTCGCGTTATAGCCAGTCTGAAAACAACTTTGCTTGAAATTGCGACGAAATACTTCTTGTCCTTCAGCGAAGGAAACGTCCCTCGAGCGCAAATTATAACGTTTTTCGTTCCGATCGTGAGCTTTCTGCATTTGCTTAGTCGCTTCCTCTCGGATTATCTCAAACGAATCTTGCCTATTAAACAACAAAGATCGATCATCCAGCATGTTCAGTCTTCTTAGCAAGGAATAAGTAGAACCGGAAGTTACCATGTGCTGGCCGAAAGCCATATAGTACGGCGTTGTACCGATACTAGCATGAATCGAGGACCTCAAGGCACAGCAAATCCTATTTAAGTACTCATCCCAATCTTTCTGATCTGGACGAAGGTAAGCTCGAATCCCTGAAATAACGGAGCGATTAACACGCTCGGAGGCGTTAGCTTGAGGCGAATAAACAGCCGTCAGCACGTGTGAAACCTCATATTGCTTCATCAGTTTTTGAAATGCTTCAGAACGGAACTGGGATCCGTTGTCTGATACGACAGTTTCCGGGACACCGAAAGTCATGAAAAGCTCGCCTTCGAGGTACTTAATAACAACACTTGCATTAATCTTCTTCACCGGTTTAAGGAATACAAACTTAGAAAAATGATCGAGGACTATGAAAATCCCGATATTTCCATTTCTCGAGCGTGGGTAAGGTCCGAGAAAATCGATGAAAATTCGCTGAAAAAGCCGTACGGTTTTTGGCGCTTTCCCTAACGGTGGTCTGGGAACATGATTTGGTGGTTTAGTCGATTTACATGTCTCACAGGCATTAATGTATGCTTTCTCGTCAGGCACGAGGCGAGGCCAAAAATAATACCTCCTAACGCGCTCAACAGTCTTATGTATCCCGCCATGGGAAGCCAACGGACTGTTGTGAGCCTGAAAAAGAACTTCGGGGACCAGCTCTGATGGAATCCAAAGCTTCCAAGCGAATTCATCGTGTACTTGCTCTCCAGTCAAATGTTCTGCCTTTCTATACAAGTACCCATCCTCTGTTTTAAGATCAGGTAAATTATCTTTCTTCTCTTCAACTTTGGCTATCAGGTCCTTGTAAGCAGGATATTTAAAATGGTTAGAAGTTAAATCAACTAGCAAACCTTCCTGCAAATCAACTGCCGCAACTTCGTCCTCGTTAACGCGGGACAGGGAATCAGGAACCACGTTCATCGTTCCTTTACGATGCTCGATTTTGAATCGATATCTTTGCATAGCTAACGCCCAACGAGCTAAACGAGAACTGAGATCATGGTTGGACATGAGCCATTTAAGCGAGGCGTGGTCAGTAATGATCGTGAAATCATGTCCTTCCACGTAAGCTCTAAAATTCTTCAAGGCTACTATCGCCGCCAAACACTCCTGCTCGGTCACGGTATAGTTTCTTTGAGCTCTATTAAGTTTTTTCGAGATAAAGGCTATAGGGCGTTCGTCACCCTCCGGGGAAACCTGTACCAACACAGCGCCGACACCAGACTTGCTAGCATCGCAATGGATGGCAAATGGCTTAGAAAAGTCCGGGCTACATAACACCGGAGCCTCGCTGAGACGACTCTTCAAGACTTCAAAGGCTTTCAGTGCATCTGGTGTTAGACTGAACCTTCGTTTGGTTGTCATTAAATCGGTTAAAGGAGAAGCGAGTGAGGCAAAATTCGGCACGAATTTGCGGTACCAACCACATAAACCCATAAAACTCCTCAAACCTCGCAGGGTTTTTGGAACAGGAAACTCGGTGATCGCTTTAACCTTTTCAGGATCTGTTCGAATTCCGCCATCGCCAATGATATGCCCCAGATAACGTACACGTCGCATGCAGAAATGACTTTTGCCAATATTGGTTGTCAATCCTGCACGCTTGATGTGAACGGCAATCTCCCTAAGTACGTCAAGATGGTTCTCAAAGTTTGACGATACTACCAGAAGGTCATCTAAGTATATGAACACCTCGTTCCTGAGATGCGCTGGGACGACTTTGTCCATCAAACGAGACATAGTGCTGGTGGCATTGCAAAGTCCAAAAGGCGTCACTTTAAATTGGTAAAGTGGCCTACCAGGGACTGTAAATGCAGTCTTGTCTCGGGATTGCACTTCCAACGGCACTTGCCAATAGGCGTCTTTCAAATCAAGACTAGTAATGTACTCGGCTTTTGGCAACCGACTTAAAATGCCGCTGATTTGGGGAAGTGGATAGGCGTCTTTCTCGGTGAAACTATTGACTTTTCGGCAATCTAAGCAAATCCTTACTTTGCCTGGTTTAATAACCATGACTATGGGAGAGGACCAGGCGCTTTCCGACTCTTCAATAACCCCTAATTGCAACATTCTGTCTATATCTGCGTATATACTCTTCTCAACGGCTGGTGAGACGGGGAAATGACGCTGTTTAATTGGCTTGGCACTACCCACGTCAATTGTATGCGTAATCAAACCTGTCTGGCCAAGACCTTCCTGGGTGAAAGAAGGAAACGAATTGATAACCTTGGCCAATTTTAGCTTTTCTGCCTCAGACAAGTCGTGTTGATCTACCTCGACTTCGCTGCTGACTTTGCTAGATTCTTTAGATTCTAGCTCGGATATATTCAGATTTCTGGGAAGAAGATCATACAGCCTCCAAAAGTCTATACCCAAGTATAGATCTTGTTTTAGTGATGGCACGATATAAATGTTTAGAGACTTTTGAATGTTTCCATATTCTATGTCAACCTTCATCTTGCCTACTATTCGTTGTGGGCTTCCATCTGCCGTGGTAGCACTAACGTTTAACGACTTGTAAGCATTATCCTTCTTCATGAGTTCGCTAGCTAAATCACCTCCAAAACAACTTATGGATGCCCCGGAGTCAAGTAAACCATACACAGTGCGATCTAATAAACGAATCGGCAAAAACGGTCTAGGATCTCGTGTTCCAATCGGAACTGAACAGATATATTTTAATCCCAGCCGACAAGTTCTAATGTTTTGCCAAAACGATTTGATTCTTCTAGAACTCCGAGATTTGAATCTCTCCAAGGGAAGGTTGTGACAAAATTTCGGATTTGATATATCAGGTAAATTTTTAACTTTACAATGCAGCAAAGAACTGGCATTGCCTTTTGGAACGTCAGGGATAATTTGTGGTGCAATAATTACATCCACATCTAATCGGTCATTGTTGACTGATTGCGATAGGCATTCGAAGTTTTCGGTTTGTACGGCAACTTCGAAGCGCCGGACTTGAAGTTTTTTGCACACTTCACGCAATTTGACTTGTAAGTGTTATCTGCTCCACACCCGTAACAAAAAAGTCGTTTATCGGCTAAACAATCCTGGTAAATGTGTCCCTCTTTGCGGCAATTCCAGCATTTTAAGGTAAACGCGTCTACTTCTAGCTCGTTTTCCGATTCAGAACCTTTATGAGAATCAGATTCGGGAATCAGTTCTGAGATTTCGCGTCTAAATGGGTTACCTTTATTATACCCGTGCGCGCGTTTGACGTCGTCGAGAAAAGCTTCTCGTCGACGACAGGTTTCTCTTAACTCTGAGACTGTTGAAATGTCGACATTCAGTAGTTCATGACGTATTTCAGGCCTTAGATTATTTTTGAGAACTCGGACAAGTTTTCGCGAGCTCCATGGTAGATCTAGTTGATCTACTAAGATGTTTACGCTATCGTAAAAGCTATCGAAGGTTTCGCCAGGCTTCTGCTTTCTGTTTCGGATCAACTCCTCGATGTCAATATCGTCCCTCTTCTGACGAAATTGCATTCTTAACGCAGAACATAACAAATCCCAGCGGACTTCGGTTACCGATTTGTGGTAACGCCAATAAAATTCGTTGGCTTTGCCCTCAAAGAGAACGCTAGCGTTCCTGCAAAGGACCGAGAAATTTCCATCTAATGTTTGATGCGTTAATGCCTCAACTCTATAAATGAAGTTGTCTACCGAAACACCAGATCCCGAATATTTAATTTTCCATCCGTTTAAAATATGGACGACCTTGTCGGGTCTTGTCAGTAGATCGGACATGTTACTCCGGTGAGAACCTGGAGAACCTATGTTAGGCATGAGCCGATGTCTGTTTTGAATATGTTCAACAGCAGAAGCTGGCTCGTTATTAACCACGTCTACTGGTGGAGGAGTTGTTGATCTTTCTTCACCGCTAACACCGGTATCTGACGGAGTTCTGATCAATCTCTGTACACTTTCTTCTACTGAGTTTTGTATTAAATCGGTAATTTTCTCTGAAAGAAGCGAGAATAGTCTTCGCTCCATGGAGACCATAGTGACTGTGTTTATTGCTGTTGTTTGATCACTAACACTATTGTTGCTGCTCTGAGCGCTTCCAGATGGACCTGGGGTATTATCGGATACTTCTTGTTGTCGGCCTTTAGATTGAGACCGAGTTTGTAAACCCTTTTCGACCACTGGCCTGCAGGAAACTTTGCATACTGGGCACAAGTCACTTTTCTTGAAATGCGCGTCAATGCACTTTTTATGAAACTCGTGATGGCATGTAGTTTCGAAAAGTTCAGGGGCTGATTTAATTTCGGCCTTACATATCAGACAGACTGGCTTGGTGGCTTCCTGTGAGCCTTTGCTTGGTGATCGGTCTATCCCCATTTTTAAAATATTTTAGAAATAATAAATTTTTAAAGAAATATAAAACCAACGAGTAATCTTCGTAGTAGATATAAACAAAATCTTTTCGATCTATAAACCAAACAAAATTAGAAAAACTGAACTTTATGCTTGATGTTCCCCGTATCGTAGGATAAATAAATATTCTAACTGCTAAACTTTCTCGGGAAAAAAAATAGGGACAGATAAAGCGGACTTCTCGTTTTATTACTTAAAATTAAGTCCAAGTAGGGAGGCGGTTAGATTTTTCTAAAATGTATTGCGGACAGAGTATAGTTCGAAAACCAATACTGTTGTATTCCTGCTACACTGAAAAAAAATGTAATCCCTCTAAGGCTAAACGAAATTAAAACTTTTATAGGTCTTTTGTGGATAGTGTACCACTTGAAGTTGTACCTATATTCCGAAACGCTTGAGTCTATAAACTTTTTAATTCACATAGTGTGGCTAAGACAATGATGTAGTAAATCAGAAAGGGTCAGAAGATCTACCGTAGTTAGATACTTTCTGCATTTTCCTCGGACTAAGTTTTCTAAACATCACGGACTAAGTAAAGGAAAATCCTAACTTTGATTATTAATTTTGGACAGAAAGAAAACTAATGTTCTTTGTCTCTGTTCTCCAAAGAAATTAACAACCCAAGAAAGGTATTTTGTTTAGTGAAGGAAGTAAAAGTTAAAATTAAAGAAGTGTAGAAAAGAATTCAAATTTAATTATCGGTGAGTCTTAATGAGTGACTACTGTACTCACTAAGGCCCCACACGTTGGGCGCCACTTTTCTTATTAATAATAATGACTTATCTCTGTAGCGGGTAACGACTGTATGTGGTTGACGAAATCGGGAATCTGCAGTTGCGGGGCACGCTATAGGATCCGGCACTCGCTCGTCGGCTTTGGGGGTGGAGGTCTTGCGCCTACAGATTCGCATACTGACTACACATTATTATTGCTAAGACTAGAATTGAGCGTGCTAGCGACAAGAGAGGATAGACTAAGCTAAAACCGGAAGAGAATGATAATTAAATTCTGGAATAAGTATTACAGGGACAGAAAAGATTTAGAGAAAGTTAGCTGAGCGAATCCACGGATGTTATTGTGGTCGCGTATGGCCCTCCCAACCTATGATCACCTCCTCAAAGCATGGCTTCGGTGACCCCTTTATACCCTACGATCGAGAAATCATCAGCTTAGTTCAGTTCTGTTCGGTTTAGGTATTCATGGTTTTATTTACGTTCACTGTAGTAATTAATTTTTTGTTTTGATTGCGACATAAACCATACCTAAAGTGTATAAAAGCGAGGTAATATTCATAATGTAACAATCTGATTTTTAATTAATATAAATTTAACTTAAAAAAATAGTTTTCTATTTATTCTAGGTATGTTGTCTATTCACACATCTTTTCCAACAGACATTCTTTTTCAAAATGTAATTCAATATTTAATTCAAGTTTTAATTTAACTCCATTCACAATTTCTTCTCTTCTGTTTTGATTTAAATTTTCGTACAATTTAATTTATAAAGAATCTAAATAGTGGATGATATTTATAGTTCTAACGATCGGAATGGTTATGCTTATTAATTTCCGTTCACTTCACGGATCGGCGAGAAAAGTTTATGATAATATAAAGAGTATAATATAATACAAGAGTATAATAATATAAAGGTAGGATTAGTTGGTGTGACTCACGGCATTTACTCCGACGTTGAAGATCGATCTCCGGACGGCATGCGATGGCTGTAATCTAAATTTTGGCGATATACTTCGCTAAGGGAGATTCTTAAATAAAATTATACTTTTCACTCTTTTCTCTTGAATACGCGAACGGTTTGAAATAAACTTTTAACCAGTACCGAATTCATCGCACTTTCTTGCTCGATTAAAATAATACATTTTCATTTAAACAAAAAAAAAACCTAGCTATTTTCGATTAACGCCGCTTCTTGGCTTTTTTTTTTTTTTTTGATTTGATTAAATTATTATTTTTAATTTACTGAAGTTGCCACTTGGGACTTTCGAGAACTTATCATTTCTTAGAATTTACATAACTTTGATTTCATAGATTTTCTTTTCACATCAATACATAGATTTTGTTTTATAAAACGCGTTGGTTTTCTTTTAAAAAAACGTTGTACAGGATTTATGCGGGTTTTTAGATCACGCTTTGTTACGGTTGAATTGGCTCAATATATTCATGTATGCAGGTCGAACTGATCGAACACGAGGCGAGGTTTTACAAACATTGAGGTTAAAACCAATTGGTCGATATGCCAAGCTAGGTTAAGACCGTTTACACACGCGGCGCTAGGGCGGAGGAACAGGTTTAAACTTCGGGATTTGCTGCTGTTAATTCCTCCTCGGATGTCTCCCAGATAGCTGCGCACATCCCTTAAAACTTGGCTAATGTGCGAATGCGCGGCGCGTTGGGCACCGGGACAGGTTTTGCCGTGGGATTAATCCGCCATGTGGCCCTTAGGTCCCTCTACAAGGTCTGCACTTCGAATACCATCTTTTTGGACTATAGATAGGTCTTTCTGGTTGCTAATTACTCCAAAACATCTGCCGCGGCACAACCTAGCGATTTTCAATCCAATTAATTACAGATATGGCAAAAGAAAAGGTCGTGCAAAACAATACCTAGCGATTGTGCCACGTAACTTGATTGTGGGCTTTCTTGTGGCGGTAAATCCTCCAGTGAATTGGCCGAATCAATATGTTGCGCCTTTGGCAGCAACTTGTGGCAACTCTGCCTGCGGTATCCACCAGAAATTTCAAAAATACCTGTAGGGAATTTTCGTTGTAGGTTAAACACGCACAAAATTTTAGCCAAATGCAATTGCACTTACTTCGAATATTTTTTCCCTAGCGGATATTTATGGCTGGATGCCAAACTGGTTGCCGGACCACACTTAGAATAGTGGATGCCACTCACAATGTGATATTTCGGGCTTTTTAGCCTTTTTAACACTTATAACTTTTGAGCGCTGACACGTCCGTCTCTCTTGCAGGTAAAAATAAGAAGAACGTAACCGGAATCAGATGGATACCAGCGAGGCTTTTGGCGGAAATATATATCATATGACGACCGACAGGTGTCAAAATTTGAACTTTCCAAAACCACCCTGGCTCAGCTGTTCAAAAAATATCGAATAGTCGGGTCAGGTGGCAGCACTCCTTCAAGCTTTGATTTAAGCGGGTCTTATGTAGTAGGCTTTCAGGCTGAATTTTGGTTCGCCAGTCGCTACAGGCGCCGTTACAGGCAGTGTGCCATTGTGGCAAAAGGAGAAGCAGTTCTGCATTCTAGGACAAAAAGTTGGTCCTCGTAATGAGAAGAAAGTTGGTGGCAAAGTCCCCGGCCGGAATTCGGATTGCTCTGCTCAAATAATTCACAATTCAATTTCCGCCCGCTGGCAGGGAATTTGTTTACCCCTCGGCATTCCGCACCAATAAAAAGGGAAATTTATGAACGAAATTTCTCTTCCGTTTTTTGCGTTTGTCTGTGCGAAGGACATTGTATGTGCTGGGTGTCCTGCACACTTGTCAGCCGCTGCCACAATGGCATCGAGTGCAGTCCATGGATTTCAGCACTTTTGGCACTGACAATGGAGCCATACAAAAAACCGAATCACTTGACATGTAGTTAGTTGCCTTTGCAACTCAAAGGGGGTGGCGTTTCGGTTTCGGTTTCGACCCGAACTGAACTCACCTGTCCGTCGTTGTCCTTGTCGGCCTTGGAGCGCAGGCCAGTCCAGATTTCCATCATCAGGTCGTAAGTCTCCTTGTTCTTCGGCGTGTCCTTCTGCCAGCCGCGCAGTTGGCAGACGCGCTGCAATTGGCAGAAACAATAACAGTCAGCACGGCACTCCCAAATTGAGTTATCAGCTGATATTGGCAAAAACTGCATGCAAAATGGGGCACAAATAGCAATAAAAAACAATTGCGCAGCTCTTTTGTAGATGCATGTATGTAGTATGTATGCCAGCACTCTTCAAAAATATATTCAAATTTCTGCTTGCTTTTTTGCCAGCAGTATTTCCGCTCCACTTACCTCGATGGCCAGCTCGAAGTCCTTAACGTCGATTTCGCCACTTTGGTTCACATCTGTTGCGGCACGCATTATGCGCAATGGTTGTTATTTTGTAGCAAGAGACACAGGCGGAGGCAGTCAGCGTGAAGTGCATGTTGTTGGTGCCGCATTGTTTGCATTGGTCAGTCGGGGGGCCGAAAAACCAAAACCCAAACAGCGAAGGCGAAAAATAGCCAAAAAGAAGTCGAATAGAGTGATGAACAATGTGTGTGGATTTTTTTGGCAGGCTGCGACACAGATCCGGTCGGCGGTAGTGCGAACATCAACAAAATTGCACAGCCTAGCTATTGGGATTGACACCATCACATGGGACTAGACACACTCAGAAAAAAGTAAGCCGAACTTTAAAAATTATAAAAAAAATACTATACCGAATATCCTGGAAATATTTCATACATTTCAAGAAAAGCCATCCATAATAATATCATAATTTAAAAATGTAATTAGTTTAATAATAGAAAATGCAACCTCAATGACATTTATTAAAAGGTTAATGATAGTCTATTAAGTTATGTTAAGTTCACTATAGATAACTCTTCTATATAGCTCCTAATACCATTTAGTTAATTACCTATAACCGAAATTATTTTAAATTAATATTTAAATAGATGTTATTCTTTCTCTAGTTCTACTAACAGTTCCATTTGGAAAGAAATGATTCATTTTTTAAATATTTCCTACTTATGGAATGTACTTTCTGAAATTATTTCCTAGTTTATGGCAAGGATTATACTTAAATCGTAAAAAATTGACCCTAAAACAAACGTAAAATACACAAAGCTAAGTTTTTTGTTTTATATTTTTTTTTTGTGTGCCATTCTCTGCCAGCTTTACGTTTGGCTTTTGGCCATGCGGGCGTTCCATTATCATTTGCAACGGTGTGCAAACGGCCACTTGAGTGCCAGTGTCAAGTGTTTGGCGCTTGCGTTTTATGACCTTTTTTTCGGCGCTACTCCTTTGTTATTGCCTGACCAGCTGCCGTCGAAGGGCGGGCAGTGAGCCAAGTTAGTAGACAAATGTATGGCGGGGATGGTATCCCTGTGGGGATGAGCCAACCGCACCGGTGAATTAGTCATAATTGAAAAGCACTTAACCTTTATCGCACACAGCGTTGCCTACTGACGAGCGCTCCCCACGAAAGTTGTTCCTTTCGACATTTGCATTGCGTTTAATTCAATTTTAAATTGGCAAGTTTTGTTTGACTTGGCTGGCAGACAAACACTTCTGAGCATTAAACATGGAACGGAATGCACTCTTCGTATTTAAGTGGATGTCGAGCACTTGCGTATACGCGATGCATGAACACCACATTACGTATACGCGCTGTATGCACAACCCAGATGGAGAAGATTAAATCGGAAGCGGAACTGCATGCTAATATCAGTCATTCGCCTTACGATTTTATGTTGGGAAGCCCCATATCGCCATGTTTTTTAATCCTATTAAAGAACTTTCAGCCACTTGCAGGGCAATCTAATCAAAGTTTTCCAGCAATGGCTCCCAGAAGTGGTCATAACCCTGGCCATTTCCCCCGAAAACGGCTGTCGGTACTTAAGAACTCCATTTTTCGCGTGGCCCCGGCCATTCATCATTTTGATAAATACTCACCGAAGAACACATTGAACAGGAAGAGCAGCTTCTTTTTGCGGAAATCGGAGATCGACATGATTGTGTTGCTTTTGTTTGTTTTCCTTGCCTCTGGTTGTTTTCTGTATTGCGCTTTTATTGGCTCTCCACTGTTGCAGCCGGAAATGGGGAACTGCAATGACAACGAAAAACACAATTACACGGGCATCGTGAATGGCATAAAATGGCAAATGAAGTGTATTCGGAAACGAGGCTGCGTTTAAGTTTAAAGTTCTCTCTCAATTAGGGGTGGTGCTGGGGGGTCGGAGACGTCCGGAGGTCGGATCGTAAAAATAACAGTCAAGGAAAGGAACTAAAACCGAAAACCAGCAGAATAAAACCAGAAGCAGCAGGGAAACGGATTGGGTTTGCTCTAGTTGACTGGCTTAGTTTATGCCAGCTAATTCAGGCAAAGGAAATAAAACAGGACCGTCGTAGGATGCGAGAAGAGCGAAAGAGCTGCTGCGCGCAATGCAAATGCATCCTGGGGGAAAAGGGGCGGGTCGAGTGCCGAGCTAAAAGCGACACAAATGCAGGCACAAATGCCTTGGCTCAGACTGTCGCCCTGCCCCTGCCCCGCCCCCTTTCTCTATGTGTGTGTGTTTGCGGGGCTCATGGCTCATTTAACCTTCAATCAGAAGCCAGTTGCAAGGCAGGGCCATGTGCTAAATTAGACAGAACTATATATGCATGCATTGTGGAATGTATCTTGGCAGCAGACGCACTAAACAGGGCGCAAACATCAAAGGACCAGACCAGGCCATTGCCAGCGCTAAAAGGCCTGAAAGCCTTCGTGTTTGCATTAACTGCCTCTAAACGAGAGCGCTATGTTTACTACGTTTATGGCTGGTAAAGCATGAATGTCAAGGGATTTGAAATCGCTGTTTGGCAGCGAAAAAGTATGCAATGATTTTTTTTATTAAAGAAATAATAATAATGGACCAATAATTTCAATAGGTTTCTGGGACCACCTTTAAATTGAACTAAAACCATTGTATTAATGAACTAATCGGTTTTTCTGATTAAAAAATATTGTTGCACGCTTTTAGACACCTTTTACAAGGGATTTCAAAGCCTTACGGAATTCTTTGGATGCCTTGAACTGATTGACCTGATTAAGAGCTTAAACTAGGTCTTCTCTTTTTGCTTACATCAGTGAAGAATTGAACTAAGTGAACTATTCAAAATGCTCGTCGCATAAACACAGTAAATATTTGTGTTAGTTCACTTTCGGGGACGCCAACTGCTGGCAGCCCTCACTCCAAAAAAAAACAAAAAAAGGCATTTGTTTAGCGCTGCTTGGAGCGGGTAAGGTAGCCAAAGCATAATTCCACAACAGGGGGAAATTGCAGCGAGGATGTCAAGTGGAAAGTGGAATGCAATGAACATGACAACGGCAACGAGGATGCCAGGATGGCCAAGAAAGCGCCGATGGCCAACGGCTGATGCCTGATGGCTGATGGCTAAAAGCGGAGCACTTCCTTTTGGCAAAAATGCAGTTTGCCTCGGAAATGAAATTAAATGGAATATCTCCGAGTCGCCAATTGGATATGCTGTTAAGCGGCAAATTGAAATAGGGCATCCGATGCAAGGCGGCTTAAAGCGCAAGGCTTTCGGTCAAGTGCAGGTAAATTTGACTCTTGCTAAAGCTAATATTATTATATTATTACGGCGGAAAGGTTGGCTTTTGTTAGCAGCAGCAGCCAAGGTTGCCTCCTCCAAGAACTCCACTTGAAATCGAGGGACATTATCAATATTGCTTTTATTGCCATCGGGAATCCAAAATGCAGGTGAGTGCTTCGGCAAAGTGGGTTAAATAAAACAAATGGCTTAAAGAGTTCAACAATATAAACAACGTTGATTAACATAAAACCATAATAGCTGCAAACTGTTACAATTAAAAAGGTCAAAGTTAATGTAATGTACAAATTAATCTGACCCGGAATTAATTATTATTCAGTTTTTCATTAGCCGAAACCCACTAAGCTTCCCGTTCGATCGATTAATCTTATCAAAAGCTGACTTGGATTTAAGCCACCACGGTAATGTTAATTAAATTTACAAATTTCGCTGTCATAAAAATTAATTCTGACAATTATTCGGATGCGGAAAATGGCTTGCTTAATTAATAAATTAATAATTGGGATTTCGCGATGGTAGCAAACAATGTGGCAGCCGATGTCAACTTCATTTAGCATTTAATGCACACAATTTGCGTAAAAATCAGACTGTCACAGTTCATTAATTTCCCACGTGCGCGTCAATTAACATCAGGTGAAATCGGAGTGGGCGTGAGTGGGCTTAAGTGAAAAGTGTACGTTGAAAAAATAATCCACATCTCAACTGGTTAAAAGTACACAAAAAGTGTGAAATTCAATTTGGCGCCCTTTTCATTTTCATGTCCAATTGCAATGGCAATTGCGTGAGGTCCTTGAGGGGGAGAAAGTATTTTTTCACCAGAAATACAGGCACGTACCCAGTGGCTTGCGAAAGATTATGCTTTATACAGAAAAACAAATTAAATCTGGATTAAGTTTTGACAAAAAACATTTTTAAAATCCACTTAGATTCAAAGACATTATTTATAGTTTAAAAATGTTAAAAGGAGAAAAGATAATTTATATCCAAGTTAAATGGAAATTTTGTTTATTATTTTTGAAATATATAGAGCCCAATGTTATATTAAGTCTTATAAACTTAAGTGGCTATAAAATTCCTTGATCTACCGTTTTTAAGCCAAATGAATATATGATTTAAGCCTCCCTGCGAAATCGACGGATCTGCTGGCAGATGTAATTTAAGCCAATGCAGCGGAATCTCATTTCACTGCCAGTTACGCCTCGGAATAGCGAATGGCCGTGGAAACTCAAAGCCTTTTAATAGCCCGATGTGCGGATTATTTATCCTCGAAATTAATAATTAAATATGCGTGCAAATTGAATTCATCGATGCCATTTGTTTCTCAGCTTTCCGCCGCGTTCTGTTCCGTCGTCGTTCGAGCACATTACGCATACGCCGTGTGCCACCGCGGTTTTGTTTCTCGCCGTGGCAGGGGTATTTGTGCCGCCGCCCTCCCATTAATTACCAATACTCATGCGCCAATGCATAAAAGCCACGCGCTGCTTGCCACAAAACTGCGTCGGCTTTTGTGGCACGAGGCGACCACATTAACCAACGTCACCGAAGGCTCGTTAATTGGGTTCTGTTTGAGTTTGATTTTGTGCATGAGATTGAGTTTCGCTCTCGATTTTCGGGCCATGCCGCACAACGAGCTTCTAATAATGAAAATATGGCTGATTTCACGCGCTTATTATGGCCTCTCCGGCAATAAATCGCCATCTGCGAAGTTATAAATTTCAATATGAAGACATCAATGTTTTAATTGGACTTTTAGTGCGAAATGGGCTGGCTTGATTCCGGAATTTATTGGGCAATCAAATTAGAGAATGCCCCCCTGGCCGTTTATCAACACAATTTGATTTGCATAAAGCTGGTTCTTTTTTGTTCGGCCTGCAATGTGTTTATTATGCAAAATCCAAATCCCCGGCGGGTCGAGGGCAGGTGGAGGAAACTCATAAATTATGGGAGAATAAAATGCGGGACGGCAGCAATATTCATGGATAGTTGACAGTTGTGAAACAGTGCTGAAAAGTATGCTACATGCGATTGATCGATTTTGCAAGTCGATTTGTGGACAAATTGTAATTGTTTTTTGTTTTGCATTGATTGCATCAGCCTGCAAATAGGGTTTGTTTATTTATTTGGCAAATGGGATTGCTTAATCCCAGATGACCAGATGACCCAATCTTAATAGCTCTTCCAATTCTCACCCACAACCAGCTTCATTCCCAATTCGAGTTGGACGACGACGATGGCACAGTTTCCAACGGTCGCTAATTACTTTTGCGCTGCCGTAAATTTGCGCAGCCAATTTAAAATAATAGACAATGCAAGTGGCGTCGTCGTTTGCTCTTTATCTGCTGATGCAGCCCAGCTCCGGGGAATATTCCGCTGTCCACTATCTTTGCTGCCTTTGTTGCATTGTCCGGCTCGCAGTAATTTTGTGTAATTTGCATTAATTTACATTTAATTTGCAAGCGCCGAGGAGCCGAGGAGCCAAGGAGCAGACAATGCGCGGCCTAAGGCCACCGACGCATGCCTGGCCAAACAACAGGACCAAAAAACAGACCGACTGACTGCTGACTGACAGGACGAGGATCCTTGGGCTCTCGCTTCTCCTTGGCATAAAACTTTTGACCATGCTTTCAATGAATTCATTATGGGCCCAGCCCAAGGTGGGGAAGTAAGAATATTCTTCCAGTTGTTAAATTGTCGAGAGTCTGGTTGTGTTTCGGAAAAGTTTCCCCCGCCCCCCGCGAAAACCACCTTTCTTTCACGAAACTATCTGCTCTGCCCACTCAAGAAAAACTGGGTCTCTGGTTCCTGTTGAGCCACCCACTTGTGCTCGTTACTTTTGGCTTGTTCTTTTGTCGGTTTTTGAAATGTGTTTTTCGAAAAATTTTGCGCCATTATTATGCTTGTAGCGTAGGAAACTCTTAACACAAACACACAGGTGCAGCTTACACTCACAAATACGTTAACTTTACCGTTGGTTCTAAACAGGCTCTGTTTTTTGACTGGGTTTTCGGTTGTCGGTTGTCGGATTTCGGAACCCTGGACTCGTCTGCTCGGCTACGCGGTTGGCCGTCTTGTGATGCTCGTTGCCATCGAGCCACTGCCTTTTATATGCGCCCTCCGTCTGCGCCGACGTCGCTGCCGGCGCCGGCAGAACTTGGGCGCTCTGGGTGCTCTATGTCATCGCTGGGGTTTTATCTTATCGCCGATTCTGCCGACGCCACTGCCGACGCCACTGCCGACGCCCGTGCACTCGTGACGGTGTGAGTGAGTGCTGCACACGCGAGTGTTCTGTTCTGGCGATGTAGTGGTAGTAGTGGCCTGTAGTGTGCTTTTTGGCCAGGCCACCACGTGCACTGTTACGAGCAGAGCATCGGCGTCGGCTCTACCATCACCATCAGACCATCAGCATGCGGCATATTTGCTCGTGGGTTTGTTTTGGGATTTGACACTCGCAGAAAACTCCATGCTGGGCGCTCTTGTAGACTGCACTTTATATTTGGGTAATTAAGTGGCGCTTCTTATCGCGGCTGCATACAATGTTGGTGGCTCAGCGGTAGAGGTTACGATGAAACACTGAGGGATGTGCTGCTGGCTTTTGGGTTTAATGCAGGATATAAGAATTTTTACTAAGCCCGCTTCAAAAGTTTATAACCCATTTTACTTTACTCTTAGTCGCAAACGGATGCTTGAAAGCTAAACTTAGCAGTATACCAAAAACAGGTTGAAATGATTTTCGAGATATTTTAGTACTTCCTGTTAACTCGTTCCATATCCTTAAAATATAAAAAAATTATTCATTTAGGAAAATACTGCTATAAAGTTTTATAATTAATTCATTTAGCTTCCATAAGTAAATGAAATAAATATATTACTGTTTTCAGTTCTAATATAACTAATTCTATTCATTCACGATCGCATGTAATCATCTCACAAGATTTGAAATCAATTCTCGCAATGCCTAAAAGTAGACAACAGTTTGATTACTTATAAAACCATGCAAAATCGGGCTAAATACAACTGAATATTTTATGGCACCCATCCAAGTAAAAGCGTTTCTCGCCGTGCACCACAACATAACAAATCAAAATGTGCAAATGTTCTGGACAAATTTTTAGCATAGCCTTGACACACACACAATAAACTGAAACTCACACACACACACACAGCGACTTTGGAAAAGGCAACACACAGACTCATAGGCTGGCCTGTGAGCTCAACTTGGCCAAAGTTAATTTGGCCCAAAAGAAGGCAGCCGAAACAGCTGCTGCAGTAGCAGCAATAACAGGCACACTTGGCGGCATAATTTCTGGTGGCGCATTCAATCTTGGCCAAGAGTGGACGGTGGACCACCAACCGACCCAGCGGATAGAAAACAAAAAAAGCTGCATTTAAGCCAAGCAATTTCCAGGCTTTTAATTACACAAAGCAGACATATACAGCTCATGTATTTCAGCTGTTAATTGTCAAGTTTCGGCTGAAATGTCGCTGCCAATTTATCAGGCGCCTCAGGAGCAGGCTCCCTTTTGCCATTTGGCCATTTTGCCATTTTGGCCCACATCCTGCTGCTTTTCACCCAGCGGGTGTCCTGCAGCCTGTGCCTGCTCGCTGTTCCACTTTCACGCTGTTCCAGCAGCTGATGCCTATTGCAGATGACCGTTTTACCAATGTTTCGTTCCGGCCTGGCTTTCTGCTTCTCAGCTTTCCGCTTTCTCTTTTCCGAGTATGTGTGGGAGCGACGGTGCGTGTTGGAGTAGGCAAATGTTTAAATTTGTGGCCTTTTTACCTGTTTGCATCTCAAGTGGCCAAGGGCTACGTCCTGCCAGTGTATGTGTGTTGGCCCGTGTCTGTGTGCAGGAAACGGAAGCCGACATTGACACAGTTTGAAATTAACATGAGCCTGGCCGAAGACCCACCTAAAATCTTGAATGCCTTCTAGCGTTTGGCCCCATTTCTCAGCGTTTAGCTGTCCACCTATTTCATGTTGTTTTTGGCTTTCCATTCCTCGTCTGCATCTTCTCCTGCCTCCTGCCTCCTGCCTCCCTCCTTTTTGCTCTGCCGCATAAGTGGGACCACTAAACGTTCCGTTGTGGCTCACACACGAGCGGACAAAGTACACTGAGCGAAGTGAATATCTGCTCCAAAAAACCAGTCAAGCACACTCGGGGAATTACTAAATTAGTGGGTCTATTTGCAGGGATGTAAAATAAATTCATAAATAATAACATGGATAAACCTTATCTCTGATATATTCTAAGCGTTACTGCTTTAGAAAACTAGAAGTCGGAAATCACGTTTGACCCTCTGCATATTTACACTTTAAACTAATTAAGTATGTAAATACTATTAAAAATAACAACATATTTTGGCTGAAAGCAATAATCATTGCAAACTCGTCATTATAATCTAATATTAGGAATTGTTATCAAAATAACACTATCTATTTTTTTTTAAACTGATAATTGGAATTAAAAAAAATAATTTAAAGTGTAGGCTTGGTAAAGATGCACGGCAATGGCGAATTATTTGAGGGGAGCCTGACTGCCACCCACCATTCATACCCAGGACACTCCTCTCTTCAGATGGGCCTGGTGCTCCTGCTCCTCCTCCACCTCCTGCTCCTCCTCCTGGCCACCTTTGTGCGGACGACGTTCCGTGCCAGCCACACACTCGTCGCTTACCTGCCGGCAATGGCAACTTGATTAGACCAACATGAAATTAAGTAATTTTGCTGTATTGTTTAGTGTTCCAGCTTGGCAACAAAACTGGGTGGCTGGGTGGTTGGTTCGTAGTAGCAATGGACACCACAATGGCGACCGAGAACAAAGCGGGTCACAAAGGAAACCACCAAACAAACCGAATTTAATGAAAACATTTGTATCCCAGCCGAGGACGGAGTCTCCGGCTCTGGACTCTATCGGAAAAGCGGGAAGATGGAAAGAAAAATAGAAGAAAATAAATCATTTATTTGGGATAAACCCAAAGTTTTGCTATCATATAAAATTCCATTTGCACCCCATGGTAGGTGGGTAGCTGGTTCGAGGGAGCTGGGAAAAAATCAAGAGCTCGCTCTGCAGTATTTTATAATAATAGAGCCAGACGCTTTTGCCAGTTGGCTGGAACAGAATGCAAAACTCGTGTGTCATGGGCAACTTCAACTAAAATGCATTTACCTCTACCACTCACTCTCTCTATCACTTTTGGCGAAATCATCTCATTTAGCATAATCAGAAACGGAAAACTTGTGTGTGCCATGAATTCTCATATCGCAAATGGCGAGTAAAACAATTTCAGTTTGTCGGAGGGAAATTGCATATAATCCGGCAAAAGTGGAAAATTCCCTTTGAATTTAAATGCGCCGAGAAAGGCGAGCAGCCGTGAAAACGTTAGGGCAATCCGTCGACGGTCGACCCCTTCTAATTTCCATCCCCCAGCTCCGCCCATGGCTTTTCGCCAGCCAGATGCAGGTGGGGCGTTGCAAATTGCGGAGTTTTGGGGCAGGACAGGTGAGTAAACCGTTAACCCTTCAACGCCCCCCGTCTGGACCTGTGGTCCTTCGTACCCCGGCCTTCGTCCTTGCTCCTTCTGCAGCCTGGGGATTAAATCAGCTTGCCCCAAAAATAACGCAAGCTTGTCATGCATGGCAGTGCGGGAAGGGGGCGTGGCATGGCCTGGTACCCGGTGCTTGTCTGTGTAATTTACTATTATTTTTTAAGCACTTTCCTTTTATGCTCGCTGCTACATACAAGCATTTTTATTGTTTGTTTCATTTGGCATTTTGTTTGTTTTCAGCTGGGCGTCCTTCCTCCTCTGCCCCTCCCCCTCCATTGTGTGGGAAAGGTGGCGTGCATGGGTGGGGAATCAACAAAAAGTGGGGGGGAGACCCCGCAGTTGCACGTGAGAAATTACACATGTCCTCCAATGTTTTCAGCATGTCTGCATGCGATTGCAGCAGGAGTATCTGGATCCGAATCCGCATCCGAATCTGTGTATCTGCATCTGCATCTGTAGTCGCACTCGTATCTCTGACTATTTGTTTGTTCTCTCATCTCGCTGTTTGTTTGTTTGTTTTTTCCCTTTTCTGAGAGGGGGTTTCCTTTTCTGTTTTTTGGCCAGGTCTTGTGTGTGTTGGCTGCCAGATTTATGTTTTGCCAAACGGAATTTGTCTCGTGTAGTTTAGTCGCAGCAATGGAATGCCCAGATACCCAGACCCAGATCCTTCGCATCCTTCGCTGCAGCCATACCGAATGCCGAATAGCAAATTGATGACCTGAGATTTTCGCTGCAGTTGCAGATTTCCCTTTCAGCCCGGAGCCAAATTGAATTTACCGCTGGCCCGGTGGAAGCGCTTGCGTAATTATTTCCACGTGCTTTGAGGGTCATTTCGAGAATTATTACATTTCCCACCCACAAAACAAAGGCTTACATAACGCTGTGAGCTTTCCACTCTCCAGACCGCATAAACTGAATTTTAATTTGACTCGCCAAAAGCCAACAGCCTGTCGACTGCCACACCCGCAGGCCCACCTTTTGGCCCAAAACTGACCTTCCGACACAATTCGGAAATTCTTTTTTGCTTACACCCAGGAAGCAGGACAAACAAAATACTAAATAAGAAATTAGAAATTGGGCCCAAGTGCAGCCGTAATGCTCTGTAACTTCTTTCCAAACAATTGCTTCTGATTAAATATTAAAGATCTACTATCTCTTAGTCAGCTGATGTGACATGTTCTTGACAATTTGTTCAGATAGTGCTAAAGATATCTGCAGGGGACTATCTTATGTTTGAGAAGCTATCTAAACACCAAATCTTTGCCATAGAAACAATGCTATAAATAGAATTACCATTATTAAGCGAAGCTGAAAGAAATAAAGATTCTTACCGTTCAGGTTAAACATTTATAATCTCGTTAAAATGTTTACAGACTTGAAGGACTATTATTTGGGAATTTTATATCAAATTTAGTTAATTAAGGATTAAATCCTTGATTTTTTAAAGTTTTTTTTTTAGCAAAAAGATAGATCATGAATTATGACCATTTTGTATCTTAAAATAAAATATATTTTATTACGAAAAAAAATAAAAATTTATTTTAAAGTAAATTTACTTTAAATATTTTAGGTGCTTTTTAAGACTTTTTATTTAGTTGAATCACTTAATTTGCAGCAAAGAGAATAGTGTAATGAGAGTACCCTTATGCCTGGCGATTCTAGTCCAAAGTTGGCCAATACCCGCATGCAAACACATATGCAAAATAAATACCAGACAAACGGATGGTATAATAACAATTATTGCCTCGCCGGCCCAATTTCACAATCCCCACTTGGCTTGGATCTCTGGCGGGAAGGGCGCAATGACAGCGGAAGCTGAAAATTTCATTGATTTTGGCAACGACTGTGGCGACGGAAGCCATGAAAAAGGCCAGCACAGTCAGCAGTCAGCACAGTGGGCCTCGACTTCTTGGCCAAAAATTCGGCAGTGGCAAAGGCAACGGCAGCCCAAGCCAGACCGCTCCACTTGACTATGGTAATTTATATCTTCGGCGACCTCGCCTGCCACTGGGTGGGTGTGTGTTGAGTGCAAGGATGTGTGGATGAGTGGGTGATTGGGTGACTGGGTGACTGGGTGATGTGTGAGGTCTAGGCTAAGGTTATGACATGGCCGGGCCAAACGTTGCCAGGAAATTTTGGGTAAACAGCAGCAGGGCAATTGCCGCATTTGTATCTGGAGACTGCGTCACTTTCACCACGAAATGTTTGCCAGATAAGACTAAATGGGGCTTTTCTTATAAGGCCGAAGGGGGTTTTCTTATCGGCACCCCCAACCCCTACGTCATCGAGCGGAGGAGGCTGATCCGCTGATTGTGCGGACCAGCCAGCTCATTTGAAAATCAAATTTCATCCAATTGCCTTGGCTTTTGACAGGCCTCAATCTAAAATGCAATTAGTAATTGTGCAGCCTCACTATTATGGCTTTTCTTTTGCCTTGCCCACTCGTTTGTGTGTTTGGTAATTGGCTCTATCTGACTGTGCCATCTCGCCATCTGTATCTCTGCACTGCGCCATAATCTCGGGACTGCACATGACATAATTTTCGTATTTAATCTCAACTCACCTTTGATTAGACAATCTCCCGGGGGAGTCGCCGCTGTTGCTCAGGTTCAATCGAGTTCAACTCGTCTAAATGCCGGTACGAATAATTTTCGACTTGACAAGCATATATCTCCGCTCACACACAGCCCCGCGGAGTGGTTCATTTACAACGATTTCGCATCAGCGCCACATGGAAACCGCAAATTTTGCGCCACATAAAACAACCGCTAGAAGAAAAGCGAGGAAAACGCGGATAAACCAAATCGAAAAATACGAAAAAAAAGAAATAATAAAAAACGAAAACAAACAAGAGGCCGCAACTTCCAGGCAGCGTTTGCTTTTTATACCCGTTACTCGTAGAGTAAAAGGGTATATTGTATTCGTGCAAAAGTATGTAACAGGGAGAAGGAAGCGTTTCCGACCCCATAAAGTATATATATTCTTGATCAGGATCACTAGCCGAGTCGATCTAGCCATGTCCGTCTGTCCGTCTGTCTGTCCGTCTGTCTGTCTGTCCGTCTGTCCGTCTGTCTGTCTGTATGAACGCTGAGATCTCGGAAACTATAAAAGCTAGAAGGTTGAGATTTCACACACATATTCTTGGGCTTCCTACGCAGCGCAAGTTTGTTTCATCGAGGTGCCACGCCCCCCTAACGCCCACAATCGCCATAAACGATTTTCAAATGTGTCTGGAGGCCACATCTTTTAAGATTTTAAAAATATATAAACGCCATTTTATAGTGTTTATTAATACCTATCGAAATGTAGAAGACATTTTTCAAATCGGACCATTCATTAAAAAGTTATACGCAATCAAAATTGTTTATATATCTATCTCCCTCGCACTCCCTTTAGCCCCAATAGATAGTCGGGACACCAACCCGAGTACAGCGTTCGCACTCCCTTTAGCTGAGTGACGGGTATTAGATAGTCGGGACACCAACCCGACTATAGCGTTCTCTCTTGTTTTTTCTGTTTTTCGCCATCCAACTAATTGCTATTAATAAAAAGAAACAGCTTCCAGCGCGACTGCAGCAGGTGAGACGCTATTAGGCGGCATCTTGGCATCTCGGCTGTGGCATCTTGTGTGGCCCGCTGGATGGAAAGCACTCCGGCCGATCGGAATGGCCAAAAACCTGCAGCCATACACAATGGGGCCCTTACCTACTACAATCTTGTTAGCCCAGATGTGGAAAGTCAGCCCTATCCAGTCCAAGCCAACCCAATCCATTGTCTGGCGAAAAGAGAGGAAAGCTGGTTGGCCAAATGGGAGCTCATCTGTGATTATGTTTTTATGGGGCTTCCCACACCTGTTGATCGGACCTGGCATTCGTTATTTGGCATTCGGAATTCGGAATTCGGAATTCCGCGGGGCAAACTCCGCACGATTTGACTCGACTGGAAAACCAATATACAGATGCACGTTAATTCAAATTTATTGCATTAACAGCCACTAATTGTTTGAGTTACCTTACCAGCAATTAAACACGCGCTCATACGAACAACACAAACTCATAAAGTAATGTTTATGCTTGCCGAAAGGCAAATACTCTGAACAATAATATAATCATAATAATTATTTATTTATGGTAAGTTACTAAACACTTAATTTCCATTTGCAAAAAGTATACCATTTCAATATCCTTGCATGCAGTATAATAAAACTGTTGTCTAAGCCAAAACGAGCCAAAATAAATGTTTTTAATAAAGTGCCAACATTTTGGAGCATTGAATAAGTAATGAAAATTAAGTTTAATTGACATTCCTTAATTGAAAAACTGTTAAGCTGTTGAAACTCGGAAATATTGTTCAACACAAGTTTACCTTTAGTTTCCAATAACTATTAAACTTATTATTATATCTTAGAGGTTATTGATCTATAGCTTGTTTTATTTAAATTTATTTACGTATTTTTTTTGTTAAATTTCATTAAAATATAAATCACAATGTATGCTTTGCCTTATAAAGCGTAATAGCCCCATAAACGTGGTAATTAGCCAAAAAGTATAAAGTGTATATTAGGAATATAAAAACAAATATTAAGTACCTACATATATGTACAAAAACAACTAGCTGGGCTTGGAATTCGACAAAAATCTTTAGAGAACTTTCGGTTCCAGTTGGGTGGCCAAAGTGAGACCCGCATGACAAGTACAAGTACATTAACCCTAGACAGAGACAGAAACAGAAACAGAAGCCGAAAGCAACAACATTTGCCTGCGAAGTTTGTCAAACTAATTACCCTTGAGCCTCTGTGCTGTCACAAGCTAATTCGATGTTACGCAATCGCTGGCGAAAACGCCACTGATATAGACGTCGATAACTGTATCCCCTGGCAGTTACTCAACTTGAGATGAAATAACAATAAAACAATTAATTATATGGGTATCGACAAAGTCAAATTGCCTGTCTGCAGAGTCTCTTTGTTTGACAAAAGCCAAGCAAAACAGTTCGCATGGGCGGCAAATGCATGTGGCAAGCGGCATGCCATTGCCATTGAAATTTGCCATTGCCACTGTCAGTGGCAACAGCAACACAGCAACACAAATGCAACAGCAACACAGCAGCACAAGAGCAGCAAACATAAACTTGGAGATACAGGAAACACACAGCAGCCAAGGCAGTAGATAAATTTGAGCAGCATCATCAGCTTGGAAACGTGCGACTCGAGTTGCTGCTGTGCAGCAACATTGGTAGGAGCAACAGCGGCAACAGCAACAGCTGGCTAACCACTTGAAGCACTTTCGTTTTCATCTGATCGCTAGTCGGGTGGAAAGCGCCCGTTGGTTGTTGGTAATGTAATGCGCGCATCTTTAAGACACGCCGCATTGTAGTTGCTGCCGCTTGTGGCGATGTTGCTGCTAGAGTTGCTGCTGCTGCCGCTGCTGCTGGCATGCAAATGCTGCCCGATATCGATCAGTGAAGTTGTCCGGCCTACCATTTGTCTAATTGTCGAGTTTCTCGAACTCTAGCAGAGCATCCGCCGATCGGAGGGGCACATGTTGCTGCTGCCGCCGTGATGATGATGCAATTGCCATTGAATAACAAGCGGCAACTGCAGCAGAGAAATTGCAGCCCCTGCACTCGCCTGCACACTAGCGGCGCATTCAAGGTCCCGAACTTCGATTTCTCCCGACTCTGAAGCATCCGACTCCAGCTGATCTACGTGCCCAGTTTGTTTGGCCTGACCAATTGGTACGTTGCCGTCTTGACCCGCAATGCTTCCGTCGATTGTCATCGCATCGGGCGGCCAGGGGCATGCGTAAAAACTTATTTATATCCACTGGCTTTACTGTCTGCACTGTCTTTACTGCTTTACGATTTCAATTAAATGCCAAAGCACACAGCCATTATTGTTATTATTATTTTCGCAACACGGCGGGAAAGTTCCCACCAAAAACAACCAAACAGTCGTCGAGCTGGGGGACTTTTCTTCAAATTGTCTTCGATTGGGCAAGCGATTTGGGGATTTCGAGTTTCTGATTTTGATTATCCGGTGGATACAAGTATTCGGTATTGCTTAGGTGCTGCCGCTTCGTCCGTCATCGTCAAAAGGCGCCTCTTAATTGAACAACAACGGCAAATGCCGAACAAAAGCCAACGCCCACCACAACAAATTGACAGGCAGAGTCTCTTGGCTTAAATGATCAATCGGCTGCACAAACAAAACTTCCCCAAGCCGTTGCAGTTGTTGTTTGTGTTGCTGGTGTTGCATTAACAACTTCCCCATTGGCTTTGTGTATGTTGCTGTGATGCAGCAACAAGCAACATGACTTATGAGTTTGTGCATCAACACGGAATTCGAGTCGTTGTAGTTGCTGCTGCTGCTGCTGCTGCCTTCGTCGCGTAATGAAAACGAAAGTAACTCGCACTCACATACAGACACTCACTACTCACTTGCCCACCGGATCGGGCAGCCACACGCCACATCATTCACTCTCTCGACTGGGGGCAGACCGGAATTATGCGCATATTTAATACTAATCGCAATTAAACTAATCACTTGACATCTTACATTGAAACAGGCGTTGAATAGCTGCCCGCTAATTACTCACTTAAATGGCACACATAACCAGCGTGGAGTAGGGAAAAAATGCACTCCAAATGCAGCAATGACACAAAGTGGCATTCGGGCGGCAATTAATGGGTAGCAAAGCAGATCGAACGGAACGGGCTCCTATATGATATGTAACATACGAGACAATCCAATGTTGTACGACCTATGCAGCCGTTCGCATTTAAATTAGATTAGATAATTGGTGGAATCGTTCGGGCAGCGTCACGAATGTGAGATCAAATGGCTGCGACATCTTATCTAACTATACTAGACACATCATCATATCATATATATCGCTTACAGCCACCGAGCTTATTCTAATGTCGAAATCGAGTTCACAGACATCAATAGTCTTCTCACAGCAGAATCGCCTTATAAGCATGCTAAAGCGAATATCGAAACAAATAAATAATTATGGTAATGACCCAATTGTATGACTCAATTTTGCAATTACTACGGTTTTACATTTAGTTGGCAGTTACAATGCCCTACTCGCATGCAATCAGCACTTGTTTTTCATTTGGGGTTAATTTGTTATCCATTCAGGCGATCGTAATCAAAAAGTTACAAAATAAGTATGAGAAGCTTACCAGATCTGAAGATTATATGTTTCAAGAATTTTCTCAATGTTAATTTAAAAATGAAAACATTTATCAAAATCTCAAAAGTAGAACGTTTTAAGGTTTAAGTCAATGATAAGTCACTGACGAAGTAAAAAGTTAAATTTTAATCAGGAAATAAATATCAAAACAAAGTAATATTTCAGCGTTCATCATCATGCTGATGAATATGCAAATACAAGCTTGAAGTTATGAAATCTTCAGGGGTATTCAAAGCATAGCCCAGCATTAAACCAAATAAACCGAAATAATCACTATTTGCTGCCTAATTTATTCTCTTGTATTGCCACTTTCCACGGTAAATGATTTCCGCACTGGTAAAAAAAAAATGGTAAATGTCACTATTTTACCATTGTTCCAATTATTTTTCCCAGCGAAACAGATCCTAACATGAAAATAGTAAAATCGTATATGGCGCATAGTTAATCATTATTTGATTAAACTTATAGTAAATTCAACTATTTTTTTATTCCATTCAAATATGTAAAAATAGTGAAAAATAATTAATTTAAATATTTTGCATAGTAAAAAGGCTGCAGGTTCATCTTTGTTTCAAATGTTTAAATATTTAATTCCATTAAATTTAATATTTGATTTAAATATTTTGTATGTTCAAAATAATTATAAATCGTTTTGAAACGCAGCAATTGATATTTGGTTCATGTAAGTTCATGTTTGTTTCAAATATTTTAATATTTAATTTGAATATTTTTCATGGTCAAAATAATTATAAATCGTTTTAAAACGCAGCATATTGTTATTTGGTTCATGTAAGTTCATGTTTGTTTCAAATATTTAAATATTTAATTCCGATAAATTTAATATTTAATTTTAATATTTTTCATAGTTAAAATAATTATAAATCGCTTTGAATCGCAGCGTATTGTTATTTGGTTCATAAATAAATAATATTTCATACAAATATTACTCATATTTAAATTAAATATAAATTATATTTGTAATAAATATCACCCCAATCACCCGACCTTTAATTTAAAACAAATACAATGATATTTCAATATATTTTTATTGAAAATAAACTTGAAAGTCATATCCAGGTTAACATTTGATCATAGTATTATATACATTTGTACTTAACGTAGTTCTGTGAATTAATAATGTATATATGCATAGGGCAGCTAGTAAAGTCTTCAATTTTTTTAGAATTATAGATTCTTGGCTTTCGCCACATTCGTACGCCTGCATGTGCGTACAAAACTGTTTTATTACAATGTTATTACAGGCAACGTAAACTGTTTCAGCATCCACAAAGGTAAAAAGTATCTTAAATAATAGGAGATTTTTATTTTTTATTCCCAAACAATGGTTTTTTTTATATGTTAGGCCTTTGTACAAAGAGTGTTCAGATAATTGAACAATTTCAGATGAAAACTTGTAGGAACCAATCAATTTTAAATATTTTTTATATGTGTCGTCAGTAGTATTCATTAAACTTAACATTTTAAAACTAGGGGGAATTCCATTCTTGTACTTGATTAAAAAATAAGAGAAACTAAGGCTTTCTTTAATAGATAGAGAACGGCATTCAGCTATACGTGAAGTTATAGAACTTAAATATGATTTAGAGTTTCTATGTTTTGCTTCAAATCGCATAACCCAAGATAACTTAGTGGGTCCACATTTTCTTATCGCGGTCGGGTAGTGAGTAAGGAAGTGATGCTTAGGTTTAAGTGTAGGTCCATATAGAGCAACATAACACTTATGATGATGATGAATCTTTTTATCAAGAGCTTTCAAATCGGAGTCATTAAACTCATTTTTAAACAACATATCAATGATGTCTAACAATTGGGTAAAAAGAATCCAGTTTTTATTGTGCTTGGGCACATAGCTCCCTATCATAAATGGCAGAAAAATAGCAAGGCAAAGTTTTTCGCTAGCTGTCATTCTTAATTCATTTTTTTGTAATTTATTCAGGACAAGCGGGCGCGATGCATTTTTGATATCTAACTCCCCGAAAGGAAAACATTGTTTTCGGTAGTTAATTGTATCTAGACTTAGAACTTTTCCTTTAATTAACGATGTGAGGGTTTGGCATATACCATAAACACAGACCCCTTCTAGGACGTCATGCATTAAATCAAAATAAAAATTTTCTGTTACA